>CAUYRT010038855.1:0-49638 GCA_963574885.1 Lepilemur ruficaudatus
TCGTGCCTGTAGTCCCAGCTACTCAGGGGGCTGAGGCAGGAGGATCGCTTGAGCCCAGGAGTTTGAGGTTGCTGTGAGCTAGGCTGACGCCACGGCACTCTAGCCAGGGCAACAAAGTGAGACTCTGTCTCAAAAAAAAAAAAAAAGTCAACTAGACAAGATAAAATATAATGTGGTAAGATATTTAAACAGACTGTAGCTATTAAAATCTATAGGTTAGATTAAAATCTTAATTATCTGCTAAATGAAGCAATTGCCTTTTCAATTATTCATATGGCAGGAGGCAACTGTAAGTTTCCCATACCTGGTTCAGCCAGTTTTGTCTTCTGATCCTGCTTTGAGTGAGGGAGCCCTCTCATTACTTATAGCACTTTCCAAACTGAGGGCCTCTCATTCCAGAGGCTTGATTCTTCCCCACGCTGTCCTCTCTGAACAGCCCCCTCTTTTCTGAGAGTCTTTTTGTTCATGTGAGCAACTAGGTATCTATTTTGCTTAAGAGATCATTAACAGTGTTCTTTTACTAACTAGTGTATAGGATTTCACAACCTCTATCTGTTGGGCCTTACTGAGAAGGGATTTGGTAACTTTTCCTTTGCTGAAAACTTAATCTTATCTGTATGCTTTAATTTTTGCACCTTCAACTTGTTCCTCAGAAATCCCAGCAAGTGGAACAACAACATAATTAGTTACTGTTAACAATTTGCATGCATTCTACTCATCAGTTTGTTTGTTTGTTTTGTTTTTTAAAGACAGTGTCTCATTCTGTTGCCCAGGCTGGAGTACAGTGGTGTCATCATAGCTCATTGCAGCCTAAAATCTCCTGGCCTCAAGTGATCCTCCTACCTCAGTCTCCCGAGTAGCTGGGACTACAGGTGTGTACCACCATACCTGGATAATTTATAATTTTTTTTAGAGACAGGGCCTTGCTGTGTTGCCCAGGCAGGTCTTGAACTCTTATGCTCAAGCAGTCCTCCCACCTTGGCCTCCCAAAGTGCTGGGATTACAGGCGTGAGCCACCACTTCTGGCTACTCATCAGTGTTAAATGTGGCACCACCATAATGTTCAGGTTGCTTCACACCTCCTTTCACTCTGCATTTGGCAAAACAATGTCTTAATTAGTTAAGAAGAAAGTATAAGTAGCAGTAACTAATAGCTCTCTCCATCTAGGCCTCTGGCAGGCAGTCTCCACTTTACAATAACCAATCTACCACGCACAGAGTTTAACAACATGATTGAAATCATGCAGTATGAACACATTCATATCCTAGACTTTTTTTTACTTAATATGATATCATCATTTCTACATTATTATCTTATAAACAAAGTTTTATCATCTCTGTAGTAAGTATATCAAATAGGTACACCATGTTTATTTAACCATATTCCTCTCTAACACACATCCATGTTATTCACAACCTCTCAATATTATATATCTTGTGAATCATTTTTTCTACAGGTAGAGTAGTTAGGGTGACCAGCTGTCCTAGTTGTCTGGGACTCTCCTAGTTTTAACACTGAAAGTTCCATGTCCCAGGAAACCTCCTCAATCCCGGGCAAGGCAGAAGAGCGCTGGGTGCAAGCAGAAGAGAATGGAGCTGGCATGCAGAAAACAGTATTTAAGGAAAAACCTCTACAGACAAAGATGGGTATCAAGGCAGCCCCTCTGGGAGGGGGTGGAGAGCACAAGAAGTCTACTGTGACGTTGATGCAGCTGCCTGCCCCGCTGGGTGGACAAAAGATGGTAGCAGGGATCCAAGATATGCAGGTGTTTGGAAACAGGAAAGCAACAGTCTGGTGAGTGTAGCCTGCTAAGATTCAGGGACAGGGTCTATGCTTTCTGTCCTGTGGGAAATAGGCAAGGATGGGGTGGCGCCCCTTGACTCAGCCCGAGGCACAGAGGAGCCAGCATGCTCCAGCTTTTAGAGCTGGCTACAGGGTGGAGGCTGATCTAGGGCACGCCTTGGTGACTGGCTAGGTGATGAGAATCTGAGCATCACACTTTACCTATGCCCTTACCTCCTTCTGAGAAGGCAGAGTGGACCTGTGGGAACACCAACCACCAGAGGAGGAGGCGCAGGGCACTGAAGGCAAACCTCACCTGCCCCCAAGCTTGCTGGATACACTCAAACGTGACACTTCTTCCTAGACAAGGGGTCACTAAGGAACGAAGTGGAACTTCTGTTCTAGCTTCCACATCATTTCGCTCACTGGGAATATTTTACCTGCTCTTCCAGCTCCTGCTCATCCCACTTTCTTCTTGAAACATATCTGCCCTATTCCAGCCTTTTCTCTGACTTTCTACTGCACTTAGGGCCTACACCAGCTTACAAGACTAGCATGAGCAACATAGCCCCATTTCTACAAAAAATAAAATAAAAAAGTTAGCAGGGTGTGGTGGCGTGCACCTATATCCCAGCTACTCAGGAGGTTAAAGCAGGAGGATCACTTGAGCCCAGGACCTTGAGGTTGCGGTGAGCTATGGTCTGGCCACTGCACTTCAGCCTGGGTGATAGGGAGGGACCCTGTCTCAAAACAAACAAACAAAATAACCCAAAAGCAAAGAAACCGTGGTTTACCCGAAAGAAAATTTGGGGAATGCAACTACTAAACTTGATGATTGAATTATTAAATTGATAATAGGCTTTTCAGATAGAAATTGAGAGACATCTATGTGGCATCCTCAGGAAAGACCTTCTATGCATGCACCAGTGGTCTGCATCTGGGGACACAGCATCTCTGGGTGACAGCTGAAGTCATCTGTGTATTGTTCATCACTGTCCTCAGCCAGGGTGATACGCACAGGTAAACAGCTCCCAGGAAGGATTAGGGCAGCTGCCACAGAGGACAAGGATACTTGCAGTTTTCGCCCACTTAGGGTGTGTTTGGTCCACGAGATACCAATCTATGCCACATGCCTACTTTAAGTGATGTTTCATTGCATACTGAAATTTAACAGAAAGCAGCAGACTGTGCATTAGCAAGGGAAAGCTCCTCAAACGCCTGCATCTCTCCATATCCTTAATGGCCTTTTGGGCTTCCTATTGTGAAAACTGTCTATATCCTTTGTCTCTTCCTCTGCATGACTTTCTTGTTGGTTTACAGAAGTTCCTTTCATATTCTAGAGATATCAATTAATCTTTTGTTGGTTCAGATGTTTCAGATTTCTTTTCCATTCCTCCCATTGTGTAGCTCCAGACTTTGGGCAAGTTACTTAATCTCTCTGTGCCTTCCTTCCCTCCCCTACATGAGGGGAATACAGCACATCCCTCACAGATTGGGCCAGGATTAAAGGAGTTAACACATGTAAAGTGCCTACAACATATGTGTCTGGCAAATAGTAAGCATTCTTGAAGCACGGAATGTGCTTAAGTCTTAGTTACACAACACTTATGTGGAGTGGTATGGCTCTAGTAAGTATTACTGTGATCTTTCAGTTAACTTTGTTTATGGTGTCCGTCATTAGACAGTAATTGATATAATCTAGACTGTTGATTTTTGGCTTACATTTGTACTTTTGAAATTTTCTTTGAAAAATCTTCCCTTGACCTTGTCATGCTTCTCTATATTTTCTTGCTTTAAATTTACTTTTCACTTCGACAGTTAAGTCTTCAATCCACTGTGAGTTTTCCTTTGTATGTGGGGCTAGGTAGATTTGTTGTTTTCCATATCAGATGAGTCATGGTTTTTGCCAAACAGTTCATCCTCTGCACGCAGAGCTGTGGGGCCAGCTTCACTGTATGTGCCATTCTCCTGGGCGGGGTCAGTCTCTGAGTTCTCTGTCCCATCCACTGGGCTATTTGTCTATTCTTACTCCAGGATCATGCTGCCTGATTATTTTGGTTTGGGATTTCATCTTAATTTCTGGAGGGCAAGTCCTCCTCTTTACTCTTTACCCCTTTTCTTTCATTTTTGGTAGAGACAAGGGTCTCATTATGTTGCCCAGGCTAGTCTCAAACTCCTGGCCTCAAGTGATTCTCCCACTTCAGCCTCACAAGTTGCTGTGATATAAGCATGCGCCACCTCACTTGGCCTTTTTTTTTTTTAACCCCTTCTTTTACAGTGAAATATCTATTTGTAGACCTTTATTCTTCCATATAAATATTAGAGTAACTACGTTTGCTGCTTCTTTAACTGATGATAAATAGGAGCATGTATCCCAGCTGCATGATCACCCTGTATTTTGTCACCAAGTCAATGACATGTTGAGGTAAAAAGACTATTTTTTGGAAGAAGTTAATAAATACATACCATATATTAGCACTAATTTAAATGCTTTTGGGAAGGGAAACTGACAGAGTGGACTTTCTCGTGACTGGTTTATAAAAGGTGGCTCAAGACATTACTCCAATTTGACTAACGCTGGACTTCCAGAGCTTTAGTAGTTGTCTGTTTATTTTCTTAGGGAAGGGAGGCTCTCGAGAGAGACTGAGAAAATGGAAAAGAAAGTCAACGTATAGATATTTAAAATTTTCAAATAAGCCTGTGTATATCTTTTAATACCTCAACAGATTGTATGGTTTAAAAAAAAGAAAAATTATTTAAGTAAAATGTCTACAAAAGTTAGTAAGGAAAAATATCTAATTGCATAGCATGCTATTCAATGAGAATTGGAAACTGTTAAAAAGAATTCTACAATTATAAATACTTGAAAAGTACGTGAAATATGTTTTTGCTCTTCTTCTAATAGTGGTAATAAGATAATGAGTTAAAGGTCAAGCTGTATTAATATGAAATCCAGAAAAGGAGCCAGGATTAATCTTTCTTGAACTCTGTTTACAAATGTTATTATGGTTCTTTCTAGAAAATCTTCACATATAAAAAAAAATCATTGTTCAAATATAGACTATATAGAATATAAGTCAATCGCTTCCATTGTGAATGCTTCTTGAACAAGGCTGGATTTCAACACTATCACCAATTTTGTTATTTTTATTTCCTGGGATTGTGACTTATCAAATCCACAAAGGCTGGATTTAACTGCAGCCTTCTATTGCTTCATAAAACAGCCTGTTTGGTGTAGACCATTAATTAAACTGCAGGGTTTTCTTCTGTCCAAAAAATCCAGATGCTAAGATGTCTTTTTGGTATTTTGCAATGCCCAATGCCTAGAGTCAGTGCTTAATAAATGTAAGCTACTGTGAGGAAGAAGTAGAATAAAGTGCTGTAAGATTTGAGATGTGGGAGTGGTGTTCTGGACCAGATGAGCAAGACAGTTTCACGTGGACGTGGGCTTTGCTCAAGGGAGGCAGAAGCAGAAGAAAAAGGACCATCCAGGGAAAAAGAAAGGGCCACAGAATGTCCTGGGACCTGGCAGTCTAGTTTGGATGGGTCCCCAACACAGGGAGTGGCACTCTCCAGTTGGGGAGCAAGCCCCTCCCTTAACAAGGCGTGGGTAGTGGACAGCTCCCGAGGTGAGGATGTTTTGTCCATGCTCTGAGTTCTCTTTGCCTCTCCCTGCCTGTGGATTCTGCTCTCAGATTCCTTTCCTCTCTGGGTCTTCTCTTGGGATGCATTGCAGCTGTGGTGACTGGGCAGGCCTGAGGCTGACTCCAGCTCCTGAAGGTGGCATCCAGGCACAGGCAGTCCTCTGGGACGACAGGTGACTCAGCCCTGCTCACTGTGCTCTGACATCCACACCAGACTCTGGGGCCAAGGCCCTCATTACACATGGCGTGATCGTGCCCGGGCTCGTCCTCTTGCAGGGTTCTCTGGGGACTTGGCATGGTGCAAGCAGCTGGTTGAGGATTGCAGTCCTTGCCATCTCCTTCCAAGAGCCATGTCCAACAAGTCCCTCAAAGTGGGCAGTCACAAGAAATGAGTTCAGAGAGTTAGCTGGGGCAAGGCCATGAAGGACCTCAAAGTACCAGCTCGGGCTCCTTACTGGACCCAGTCAGCAGCTGGAAGGCTTAGTGTAGGAGTGACGTGAGCAGCGAAGCTTTAGGAAGATCGGGAGGCAAACATCGACTCTGCAAGGCATCATGGCTGGCCCTGCAGGGAGCAGAGTGGGGTGGATGCGATACAAATTTGAGTGGCACACAGTCTCATCCTCCATGAGCCTATAATCTGCTGGGACAGTGGTGCTACCCCTATCTCCAACCATCTCTCACCCTGAAACAACAGTAACTTTAAGATTAAAAGCTGATGATTTTATCTCTGAATTGTGAGTAAAGGCATCTTCAGATGCAGCAGGCTTCCTGCGCAAGCCCCGCATCCTCACAGGTGAGTCTGCCGCCCCCAGTCTAACCCAGTCTGGGATTTCCTTGGGTTTAGGAAAGTCCAAGGCTCTGTCCCAGCATCCCTGTGCTCAGTCTACAGTCAGAACACAGCCTGGGTTTCTGAATGAGCCTGAGTCTAGCAACCCCAGAGCAGACCAGGCAGGCTGAGGACTTGGGTACCATATTTAGTGACAAAGGACAAGGAGGGAATTAGAATGTGCTGAGGGCTTTCCATATGCTCAGTGGTTCATGTACATTTCTCATTTACCCGCAGAGCCACCTGGATGGGGAACTGTTAATTCCATGTTTCAACTTGAATACGTGGAGGCTTGGGAAATCTCATTTTTTTTTTTTTTTTTTTTGTGACAGAGTCTCACTCTGTTGCCCGGGCCAGAGTGCCGTGGCATCAGCCTAGCTCACAGCAACCTCAAACTCCTGGGCTCAAGCAATCCTCCTGCCTCAGCCTCCCGAGTAGCTGGGACTATAGGCATGCGCCACCATGCCCAGCTTATTTTTTCTATATATTTTTAGTTGGCCAATTAATTTCTTTCTATTTTTTTTTTTTTTTTAGTAGAGACAGGGTCTCACTTTTGCTCAGGCTGGTCTTGAACTCCTGACCTTGAGCGATCCACCTGCCTCGGCCTCCCAGAGTGCTAGGATTACAGGCGTGAGCCACCACGCCAGGCCGACTTGGGAAGTCTTGCCAAAACTTGTAGTTCTGACCTTCCATCCTGGGTCTTTCCTTAGTTTTTACTACTGAGCTCCAGTTCATACCAGCTCCAGAAAGTGGACCCCTGTCAGGTCCTTAGTATTGGAATCTTGGTGCTATGCTTAAAGAACACTTCCCTCAGACCTAGGGTTGCCAGCCACCCCTAATTTCCAGAGCCAAGCTGCCTCTCTGAATCAATTTCCTGAGTATCTGTCATCAGCAACCATAATCATCTCCAGGTACTCAGCACTTATGATACATCAGATGACACAGAAGCACCTTGTATGTGTTATTTATATAAGCCTTCCATCAACTGTACACAACCACCATTCCCACTTTGTAAAAGCCCAAGCTCAGAAAAACTCAAACTAAGCAATTTACTCATATTCACACAACTAGTATGCCTATGTTCTCAGCTACCTATTTGCACTAGTGATAGGCTATGCTAAACTAGTTTAGATCTAAAATTTGATCATTTCTTCACAAAATTTTACAACAATAAGTTGTCATTATCTAATTACCTATGGAGTCAATAAATACAAAGACAATTTTATTTGGTATTATAATGTATATGACTTGGTCAGGTTTGCAATCAAAATTCTTCTATACATGCCCCCCCACACACACACACCCACACACTGGATGGGGTATAGCAATCCATTGTCAGCTAGGTGGCTGACAATGGTGTGATAAATCTGTCACACAATTACCAAGTAACTGAGACACACAGAAAGATCAAGAATCTATGCTGGAAAGGTTCTTGGAAAAATTTCTTATATTCCTGCAACTTTGAAATTTATTTCTTTGTTTTTTAAAAGTTGATGCCAAATTAACTTGAATTAGATTCAATCTGATTTTCTCCTCTACCCTAGATATTTAATATTTTTAACTATCTATGTGACTTCCCTTTGAGTATTGGCTTTAAAAGACTCATTTGAGAACAATGAAAGGGAATTCATTTCTCAATAGACCCTGCAGAGCATTGCTTTGGAAAATCATCAATATTAACTGTACATGCTGTTTTCGCCACAACCCCTTATTCCCCATAAATGTGCCACAATCAGTCTTCAGAATAGGAGCTCCTGGAGCCTTGTCCCCCCTGTTTATGCCTCAGAGGCATCAACTTACAGCATCCCTCCCCACGAGGCTGGAGACACACATGTTGTCTTTCATCTTGTGCTGTTGGTCGCCCAGCGCTTCCAACTGGCAGAAGCGCCGTGAAATCAGAGCCATCCTGTGCGTACACTGGGCATAAGCAACAACTGAAAAAGGCATCTGAGATGTGAGACACTGTCGAGCAGACAGGATGATGCAAGTTAAATTTAACATTTAATTTAAATATTAGGTTTAATGTTTAAGTATGAATAATCAGATAATTGAGGCAGAAGTGTGTGCATATGGATAGGCTTGGGAGCTCTGGTTCATTTTTTCATGTGGGTCCCAGCGGTCCTGTTAAAACGGAGAGCCAGGGACTCACATGTCACTCGCTTATCTCCTCTGCTGCTGCCCTGTAACAATCCCGCAAGAGAGGTCACCTGCCTCCTAGGCCTGGGTTGATAGCAGAGTGAGCACCTCTGTTTCTGAGGTCCAGGCTTCACCCACCTTTTCCTCTACCCAGTAGTTTCCACCACTTGCGCACATGGCCTAGGGCAGGTTCCCCTCCTGAGACTCCGCAGGGTGCTAGGATGCAGAGTAGACCTTAGAGAAGGCAGGTGGGACACCTGCTTCAGAGTGACAGTGGCTCTCCTCCAGGCCCATCTCTTCGTTTTGATACCATTTACAGTACAGCAAGCCCACCAGGAAGAAAGGGAAGAATCCATCCTGATTTCAGGAAACAAACACCCCCATGTTTTACGTTAGCTCCATCCCCAGATACCTTCCTACTCTTGTGTAGGTAAGGCAACGCTGAGTTCGGGTCAGAATTGATGACCCAGGGGGCTTGAGTGCTAACTCAAGTAGAGTGATAGGGAGAGGAGAACCTTAGATCAATTGCCAATTAACTTTACCCAGAGAAGGAAGAGAGTCCGTGGATGCTGCCCAATGCCCCAGTCCCACACCGGTGATCTGTACAGAGTTCCTGAGCCTCGAACCTGCGTTCTTTCTATCACACGTCCGCTTCACTGCTTAATCAAAGACCAGCATCCAAGCTTGGAGAAAATATTCAACAATAACCTCCACACTCCACCCCTCCCCCAGCTTTCATTTTTAATCTCCTCAAATGCAGTTTTTAAAGTTAAAATGCTGAATCAGTCTTCTGCTTTGAGGGGTGTGCTGCATTGGGCCCATCTACCCACCACTGAAATTACTGCATAGTGTAGATGTAGGAATTTTTAAAATCACACTTATTTATTCGTCTTCTGATAAGCCCCTAAACTTCATCCCTTACTATATTTCTCTATTATCACACAACTACCAGCCCAAAGGTATTTGTTTTATTACAGACATAGAGAAGAAAAGAGCACAGTAATCCTTTAAAAGCTATGTTACTGATCTCTTGCCCAGATAAAAGAGCATTAACCATCATTTGACATGTTCACCAGTCATTTATCATTCTAAAAAGCTACACGAAGAACCTTAAGGAACTTTTTGCCTTTTCCTCACAGGATATAAATAAACTTCCTTTCTTGGTTATGGCTAAAGAAAGAAATAAAAAAAAGAGGAAGAATGTTGGAAAGGCTTTATTTTGAAAGTTAGGTGTGTTTGGGCCCCGCTCTAGAGCCTTGAAGGGCTCAATGCTGTGCTCTTGGGACAGTTGGGGCCAGGCCCCCCATACCCCCGCTGCCCCTGGGCCCTGCGCCCGCACCCAGCTGCCCTAGAGCGGGCTTGGCTGGCGACACAGACTGCTGTGGAGCGCCAGGACAGCTGGGAAAGCCTCTTCTGCACAATGGACGTCAGCACATAAAAATTAAGGCCCCAAAGAGCCAGCGGTTCTATTCCTTCCTGTTCCTTCCTGTTCCTTCCATGTTCCAGGTCATATCCCCCAATTAGGATTCAGCAGATGACGGAAGCCACGAGCAGATAGGAGTCAAGTGACGTGGGAGTCTGTTCTCACCCTGCCCAGAGGCCTGTGCAGGCAGTTCCTCAGGCCTGTGACCTCCTAATGATTGGTCACCAATGACTGGTCACACCTCTTGGCTGTGAGGAGGAGGGAGACACGAGGATGGATGCGCACTGTGAGTCACTAGCAGTGGCACTGTCCGGAGAGAGGCCCCATGTAACTCCATGAACGCCCATTTCGGGGCTGGCCTCACTACAGTTATAAAAGGGGTTAAATTTGTCACTCCCTTTCTCATTCGCTCATTAATTTAATCACAAGTATTTATTAAGCACTGTGTTAGGCAAGGAGGACAGAGTGCTGGCCCTCCCCTAACAGTCTGATGAGGGCGGCACTGAGCACCACAGTCTGCACACAGCAGGGTGGTTAGTGGTGAGGCCAGGAAAGGAAGCCCAGCCCAACCCCAAGCTGGGGTCGGGAGGCGTTTCTGGAATAGGTAACTCTTAAGCTGCATCTTAAGGTTAAAGATGGAGCAGCCTTGGAGGAAGAAAGACAAGTATTTTGAGAACAGGAAACAGCACATACAAGAGCCCAAGGTGAGGACAGCCTGGAAGTTGAGGGTCACAGCCTAGAAGGCTGCAGGCCAGGGTCCCCGGAGGGGGGCAGCCTCTGAGGCAGAGACGAAGCAGGGGTGGCCTTATGTACCAGGCCCAGCAGAGGGTGATCTCAAGGTGCCTGTAGCCTTGTAATCTTTGCCCTACCTGGAAACATACTACACATACTGGCCATATATGTATCAGAGCAGGCTGGCAGTAAGAGCTGTAACAAACAATCCCCCAAACCTCAGTGATTTAACATAAGAAACTTTATTTCTCATTCATGTTCCCACATTCCCATGCAAATGAATTGGTGTGGAGGAGAGGGTTGTGGGGGGACTGCCCTCCCTGCAGGCTTCCAGGAACCAGGCTTCCTTCCATTTAAGGACTCCGCATCTTTTAGGGGAGCTGCAGGAGGAAAGTCCTTCTGGCTCCAGGCCTGGCAGTGCCACATTCACTTCCCCAACATCATTGACCAGAACTTGGACACACGGCCCCACTCGCTGCAAGGGAAGCTGAGAAATATGACCCACCTGGGCATTCCAAAGGGAAAGTACTGGTATTTTCGGCTTCAAGAGCAAATTAGTGCCCAAGAGATTGAGCTCAATGTGTTCACAGGAACTAGCTGTTCTGAGCACCACCTATGGCCAGGCACAGTGGTAGGCATTTTGCATGCACGCGTCAGACCAACTGCTATGATAGGTGTTATTACACCCCTTCTAGCTGAAGAAACTGAGGCTCAGGTAGATGCTGCAACTTGTCCTTCAAGTTGATAGACAGAGGAGCTGGGATTTAGTCCCAGATCTATCTGACCCCAAAGGATATGTATTCTTTCCATTCTACTAAGATTCCTTATGCCAAGAACAACCCATAGTTGAACAGTACAGATGTTTGTGCCACACTGTTGGGGTCTCATTGGTTTTGCCCTGCCTTTGCCCAAAGCTCCTTTCTGCGGTTTGCCAGGGTTCCCAGGGAGTATGGTTCAGCTGTGGGCTGCTTCTCCCCAATCAGTTCTTAGGATTTTACTATCAGTTGCCCATCCCTGGAGAGCTCAAAAGTTTTTGAAAATAAACAGCAGTATTTCCTCGGATAAAATTTAGGATTCCTGCTGTAAGATAAAGGGATGATGTTTCCGTCCCAGAGTCTGCAGTGTCTGGCAAAACTGGCACTTACTTCTCTTCTAGTCATTATATTCTCATCATGCTCCTCATTAAGAAACACCCAGCTCGTCTCTCTGTGTGGTCCACAGACCACCTGCAAGGGTCCTAGATGCTTGTGAAAAAGGAAAATTCCTGAACCCCACCCCCCATCTTTTGATTCCAAACTCTGCAGGTGGGACCCAGGAATGCACAACACCCACTGCTCCGGTGGGCACTTAATCAATGGCTGCAGAGGAAATGATGACTAAGATGAGAGAATGTGAGAATAGAACAGTCTTTTCCTCATTTTCCTCTTGGACTCCTCCTTGTCCTCTGAGCCTGAGGCGAAGGTCAATGTACATTTTCCCCTGGTTCACACCTCAGCCCCTTCAGAGGGTAGAAGCCTTCACCACACCTACCACCATTGTTATCCATCCCATCATTGTCTCGGTGCAGTTCTCCCTGCCAGGCCTTAAGCTTGTCAGAGAAAGATTCTTATTCATCCTTGATCCCCAGCCTAGCACAGTGCCTGACATATAATAAATGATAAATAAATTTAAACTGAGCTTTTGTTGATCACCTAAAATATCTGTTGCCAGAGAGGAGCAGGAGCTACTCTTACATATTCTCATAATGAAATTCCTTATTATAAATATTTTCTTTGTTGTTGCATGGATCTGTTTGGCCATCCTGCTGCCTAGACCAAAGAGCAGACACCTGTGGGGTGACTGTTCACTCATTAGAGCCCTGCTTTCACTCCATTAAGAATAAACTATTAAACTAGTAAAACACTTTTGTCATCTGCAGAAAGGACTAGTTACTAGGGACTCTTGCTGAAAGATAAGATTCTGCATAACAACTAAGTTTTGTTGAATTGTTGATGTTTCAGGAGCTAAGGAAAAACTACACACCTTGAATAAAAACAAACAACAACAACAGGTTCAGTTGTCACAGATTCAGCCAGGTAGTCTGGAAAGGAGAAAGTGATTCCAGGTCAGTAGTGTCCCCCAGCTCCAACTGAGGCAAATGCAAATCCTCTCTGGACCAGCCAGCTTTCCCACAGAGAAGATCAACCCACTGGGAGCTCCCAATCAGCAAATACCAAACACGCAATAAACTACTGACAGATTTAGAACACCAAGGGCTTCACGTACTGTAGCTATTGGACATAAAATGTAGAGTAAGCATATGTAAAACATTATAGCATTTAAAAACAGACACATAAAAATGAGTGAGAAATAAGTGGCCAGGCATATTTATAAATAACAAATATAACTTTGATAAGTGAAAAAATAATTGTTGAAATAAAAAGTCAATGGGTGTATTAATAGCAGATTTGATACTGCTGCAAAGAAAGACAGTAATTTGGAAGATAGGTTGGAAAAAAATGTCTAGAGTCTCCATATAGATACAGAAATGAAAAATACAAGAGAAAGGTTCAGAGCCAAGAAGGACAGAAAAAGAAGATATGTCTAAGAGGAATCGTGGAAGGAAAGAATAGAGAATGGAAAAGGCAACACTGAAGACAGATGCCTGAGAATTTTCCAGAACTGATTAAGGAACTAAATACACAGCTAAAGAAAACACAAGCTTCATTAATCCAACAAATATTAGTTGAGTGCCTCCTCTATGCCAGATGCTTTTTGCAGGCAACGTATACCAAGCTGGATAAATAAAAGAAATACCCACCTAGACACAACCTGAAAGAAAAACAGATCACCTACAGTGGAAGGACAGTCAGAATGACAATGAACTTCTCAAAAACAAAATGAAAGCTACATGACAAAACTAACCTCTTCAAAGGACCGAGAAAAAAATCATCTATAACATAGAACTACGTACCTAGCAAAGGCACCTTTCAGGTAATGGCAAAATGAAGATACTTCCATATAAACAAAAACTAGGAACATTTACCACCTAGGGATACACACTAAAGAAACTTTTAAAGATTTACTTCAAAAGGAAGGGGGAAAGGAGATACCATACAGAATTATGAGCACATCAGGTATAAATATAAACCCAAGCATATAAGATCTACATAAAAACCATAAAGTAGTAATAAAAGGACAGACCTAGAATATTGGCTACTAATATTTGCAAGACAGGAGGAGGAATGACTCAATTAAACTGGTTAAGATTTCTCAATTGTTTAGGAGGAAGTCACAGTATTAAATTTAGCCTCTGTTGAGTAAACTCAGTAAAATTTCAAGGGTAACCATTAAAAGAATTAAAATAAAGGATCTAAATTCTAAACAAAAAAAGTAAAGAATAAAGCAGAATGTGAAAAACTAAAGTCACTTTTTAAAGGAAAGAAAAAAGAGAAAAAAGCATAGAAAGACCAAGACAAAGAAAAAAACTAGGGCATAACAAGCCCAAATATATCAATTACAATAATAAATTTAAAGAGACTAAGCATACTAGTTTAAAGGAGACTAAGCGCATTAGATAAAAGCTAAGTCAAGTTACATACATTTTATAAGAGACACACCTAAACTGTTACAAAAGGGTAATAAAAGATATAGCGGGCAAATATTAGCTAGAAGACAGCTGGAGTAGCTGTATTAATAACAGACAAAATAGATATTAAGACAAAATGCATCACAGATTTTAGATAGAGTCACTATATCCTAATAAAATGTTCAATTCACTATGAAGATTTTTTTAAAATTCTAAATTTGTATGCATATGTATTCAATAAAATTGCCTATTATATATAAATTTAAAAATCTGTAAATACAGGAAGAAACTGACAAACTCGCCAATGGCAAATGATTTTATATTTCTTTAATTATTGATAGACCAAGGAGATGAAAATTTAATTAAAATTTAGAGTTTTTAACAGTATGACTGACAAGCCTCAAATATTGGACATCTTTAAGACCCTGCACCCAATAGCTAAAGAACATACATTTTTCTCAAGTATGCATGGAACCACTGACAAAAGATGACTTCTTACAAGGCCAGAAAACAAGTTTCAATAAAATTTAAAAAAATCAGTGTCATACAAACCACATTCTCTGACCATACCACAGTTACATAAGAAGCCAACAATTAAAAGGTAAAAACATTAGCATACATTGGGAATTTAAGAACAAGCCTAAACAAATCATGGGTCAAAGAAAAAAATAATGAAAATGAAAATACTGAGAATAAAATAATTAAAATATGCGTGTCAAAACTTGCTGAGGTGCAAAAATGTTCATAGAAGGAAATTTATACCTTTACATATTTATACTAGAAAAGAAGAAAGGCTGTAAATACTTGAGCTACACATCCAATTTAAACTGGAAAAAGTAGACCAAAAGTAACCTCCCAAAACTAGAGCTAATAATAAAGAGAAATTAATAAAACATAAAACAAACAATGCTATACAGTGCTTGGTTCTTTGAAGCTGTAATAAAACATTCTCCTGGTGAAGTTAATTCATCAGGAAAAAACAAAAAAGAAGGTCGGGGGGAAGGCCCAAATAATGTTAGAAACAAAAACAATACAAAACTAAGATCATTCTAAAGTGCCCATACCAAATCAGAGACTCAACCAGACTAGAACCTGGGCCTGGCGAAACCCCCTTCTCAACAGTGCAATTACATGATTAACAAATCATCAGTGAGGACAGGGTGACGATGGCACAGATGTCTGCGGGGTGGCCCACTGGGTTGGCCTATGTCTTGGCACAGACATGCGAGGAGCACAGCACAGACACATGAAGCACATGGACAACCCCTGAGAACAAAGCAGCCACTGCTGTCTCCAGAACAGCTACATCCCTCAAATTGACTTTTCTTTTATTCTGGAAGAAACATTATCTGGAAAGGAAAACAAGTGTGAGTCAGTCTATTTCTAGAAGTGATCTAAAGCTCTGTTCCCAGTGATAGACTAAGGAGAAGCTCCTTTTTTTTTTTTTTTTTTTTCATCCCTGGCATACTAACAAGCATTGAAAAATCCTAATGTCAATCTTAAAACTCACTCCCTGTGCAGTGAATTGATACATTTGGGGTGGGGCTCTAACTTGCTTCTCTGCATTACATCATGTTTTATTCTGCCCAACACTTGACAACCAGATAAGGCTGAGAGTCAGGCCCCAGAAAAGTCTACATTGAGGAAGTTCAGTGTAGGTGGGAAATCCACTGCCTTGCCTTGAGCAGGAGACACAAGTTGGGAGCTGGCTTGAAACGACCCTGCAGTTGGCATTGACCTCTCCTTAGAGCTATTTCGAGCTGTAAGATGCGAAAAGGGTGGATGAGATTTAAGTGACTATTTTGCAGCTTTCACATCAAAAGGATAGAGAACCATTCCCACCAAATGAAGGCACAGCCTCCCAAACTGCCAGTTCCTGACACCAGGAAACAAAACAAAATGTTGGCCCCAAGGACCATGATAGTAATAAAATAAACACAAAGTTTCAGCAAGATTTCTGCAGGTTATAAAGTGTGAGAGGTCTGCGTACCATATTTCATGGACTTGTTTGAAGGACTTGGAGCACTGCATAGAGGAAAAGGGACTGACTTACAATCCAGACTCCTGGATTTGAATTCAGTCTGGCTACAGAAAAGGTGTGAGACCCTGGCAGGTCCTGTGGTATCTCTGGCCTCAGGTCTCTATTCTATAAAGGCAGGACAATGATACCTTCCCCACGATGGTGCAGGATTAAGAATAACAGCCCCATGGAGGCATTCTGCTATCTGGTTAGCCTGTCCACTTTATAAACTCTCCCAGTTCACGCATTTGCATGATTAGTATCTGACACTTCAAGTTTACAGAAATGCATTGGGTCTATAATGCCAGCTCTAGATGGAACTACAGTTCCTTTCATCACTCTGACAGAATTTGAAAGAACAAAACCGAATGGGATCATAATCAAAACCAAAGACAGCAAAACATTAGCCGTGCAGAACTCTGAGAGCGACTGAGTTGTTCTGGATGGCTGAACTTCCTGAATAAATGGGGGTTTCCTCTTAAGAATCAAAACATGATGAAAAACAAACACACCAAAAGAAGCACAAAACTATTTGGGATTAAAAAAAAAAATCTCTCCAATACTTTTCAAAAACTTTTCTGTAGCTTTAAGGGGCACATTCTGAATACCATTTTACTTTTCCTTAAAAATTTTTGATCATTGTTCTGGACATACTAAACAGTACCCCAGTGGTGACACTGATGACAATTATGGGACTGTAAAAGACTTAATCCAAGGCATAATTTTACAGATGAGAAAGCTAAGCCCAGAGAGGGTAAGTGACTCACTCAAGCCATACAGCTAGCTGGAAACTGAGGCACCATCTCCTGACCTTTCATCATTTCACACTGTGTTTTAGAAGCCATTGACCTTCATAAAGCCCCAGAATGGTAGTAACCTTGGTAACCCAGAATGTTTTTAAAGTATCTGTCAGGGCATTAACTTACAGATTTTTATGTCTCTCTTTGTTGATATCCACGGATCATATCCATGCATGCAAACCTCCCTCAAGTGTGTATGCATTTCGCTTTTTAAGACTGGTTTTATTCTTCATTTAAAGTGTCTTTAAAATTCTGGCGTCTGCTCTCCAGGTGGGTCTTCTTGTTCGTTGGGAAAGTAAGCACTAAGCAGCCCTGCTAAATGGAATAGGAGCAGCCACCTAACAGATGCGACTCTAGGGAAGGACCAGTGATAACGCCTTCTCGCACCCAACTACATGCCATGTCCTGTCTTGTTCAACTGTGAGATCTCTATCAATAAGACCACCACAGTTTATAAAGCAGTCCCCAGCCTTACCACAGATCAAGTAGAAATTAAAGGACCCAAAACACAGGTAGGTACACACTGCCTGGCTGTGCTGCCACGGGATTCTATGCCTAGAGCACTCAGTATAGGGCCATACACAGTGTGCTAACACACCCATACATGGCATTATGGAGCATGTACAACCGCGACCATCCCAACTGCAAGATGAGGTCACCAGACCAGCGAACATTGTTAACGGCCACAGAAAGGGCACTCCCACCTCCCTCCAGTGTTTCTCCATTATTCACGTAGGTGCTTTAAAATGTTAATGACAGAAAAACAAAGCAAAGACAAAACTTGTCTTCACTTTACCTGAGCATATTCAATCATTTTTTGAAAATTAAGTGGAGCTATGATTGTAGACAAAGCGCAGTAAAACTGCTCCTCCCTGCAACCCTCGCTCCACTGAGGCAGTTTCTGAGTCGATTATGACAAAGTGATCCCTCTTATCCAACCCCTCAGCTTTCCCCACTTCTTTCCGATGTTGCTCTTTGCCCCACAGCAATTCTACCAAAGCCATTCCCCGGGGCAGCCTCGACCTTTGTCCTCTTGCATTTCAGATAAGCATTTGCCCAACTGGAAAAAGTTGCTGCCTTCAAACGTTGACATCTCCTTCCCTTTGACCCCTGGAGACCACAAGCCAATCCGGACCCGCCAACGTCGCTTGCCCAAGAGACTGAAGTTCCCTACTACGAGTCCACCCATAATTTCCAACTATGGCGACAACACATCGCAAGATAACGTCATGCTGGATGCTTTGACTCCCAAGAAGGTGCGTGCGAAGCATCTATATAACCTGGCTCCTATGACCTTTTTTTGTTCACACCTGAAACCAAAGCATCTTTCCATTAACTCACTGGCACAGGAAAGTAAGGAAAGATCTTTCCTGACATTGAGGACGCCGCGCTTCCAGGTGTGGGATGAAGCCGGTGGGTCACCATCTCCGCCGACCTGCCCTGCTGGCCAACTTCTCGCACTCTACGTGTCGCCAGAGTCAGCACCGTCCTCTCCCGCCACCTTTGGAACGCAGGACAGGCGCGTCCCGGAGAGATGCCCGAGCGCTGTGGCCCCGCGCGAGGGGCGGCGCGCCCTTACCTCGCTGACGATGGTGGCGTGGGCCTGGGCGTAGCGCCAGCCGCCGCGGCACGGCACGAGGGGCGCCGAGCGGTTCGGGAAGGCGGCGAGCGGGTCGGCGCAGCTGAGCGCGCCCGCGGCGGCGGCGCTGGCGTTGGCCGCCTCCAGGAGGTAGCGCTGGCAGCGGCCGTCGCCGGGGCGCCCGAGGGACTCGGGGCCGCGGCGGGCGGGCGCCGTGCGGTTCCACTCCTCCTCCGGGCTCCAGCCGCAGCGCTCGGCCAGCGCCGCGGCGCTCGGCCCGCGGCACCAGTAGTGGTCGGGCTGGGTGCCCAGGAAGACCACGCTGACGAAGAGGAAGGCGAAGGTGACGCCCGTCAGGCACAGCAGCAGGAACACGCGCCGCTGGAAGCGCCCGAACTCGCCGGCTCTCTGCAGCGCCTCGTCGAAGGAGGGCATGGTGCGCGCGGCCGCCGCCCGGCCCCTCGGCTCCGCGCCCCGCCGCCAGCCGCTGTCGCGCGCCTCCGCCAGCGGGTCCTGCCGCCCGCCGCCCCGGCCTGCGAGTGACCCGCGAGGCCCGCCGGCCGCCTCCCTTTAGTCCGCCGCCTCCCCCGCGCCACCCGCCCCATTCGCCCTTGGCGCCGTGCCCGCGTCCGCCGCTCCTCCTGCCCCCCGCCGCCCCTGCCTCGCCCCGTGGGTGCCCTCCGCAGCCCCAGAGGGTGCGGGGGTCCGGGAGGTCCCGCGAGAGGCCGCCGCGGACCCGGCGCTCGGGGTCGGAGTGGGCGCGCGGCAAAGCCCGGGTGGCAGGGCCTGGCTGCGCGCCAGCGCGCGCCAGGGACCCAGCCCGGACTGCGAGTGACGGGCGCAGCCTTGGGCCTGGCGCGACGCTCCATTTGGTCCCTGCCAGCAAGCTGCTCTGCAGTCGGTCCTGGGTCAGGCACCAAAAGAAGAAAGTTTCAGGGTCACCCAACCACTCCTGGGGTTGCTGGGACTCGGTCTCCCCGCGGTCCCGAGTGCAGTGTGAGGACTAAATAGACGCGCGCGCGGCCCGGGTCCCCTACCTGTAGCCGGAGAGCTCCCTCCAGCCTCACACACTGCCTGTGAAGAGGCCGCCCTGCGCCCTTGGGGTAGGGCAGCCGGTACAACGCTTGGCATCTGCCCCCGACCCATGGCAGAGCTAGAAGCAGGCAGAATTAGATTTTTGGCGACATCTCCCAGATCATCCAACTTTTTCAAAAAGGCAGCTAGGTCACCCACATGGGTTGAGCGACTTACTCAGAGTCCTGGAAGTTCAAGGTGGGAAGAGACCACCTGGCCAGACCAGATACAGGTTTCCTTCGCCAGGACCTTCCAACCTACTCTCAGCCTGAATCGCCGGGAAAGGGTGTTTATGGTTTGTTCGAATCCTTGTTTTTTTACTTCTTTATTATCCCCAAAGATGTGCAGAGCGTGGTAGGATACCTGGGCTGCTGCTCCCAGCCCAGGCCGCTGTGTCCGCATCAGGACACCTTCCCCGGCCCTGGTTAGAATCCAGTTCTGGGCTGCAGCCTTTGGCTGTGCAGACCACCCCACACGCGCTGCTTTGTAGGCATTTTAAGAGAAAAACCAATCACACTCATCTTTGTATCTTCTAAACGTCCACATCTGTTCTATATCTGCACTGTCCAATATGGTACCTGTTACCCATGTGTGGCCATTTAAATTTAGATTAGTTTAAATTGAAATTAAATTAAAACTTCTTTTTCTTATGAGCCATGTTTCAAGTGCTCAACAGCCATGTGTCTAGTGGCTAACACGTTGGACTGCATGACAGAGAACATTTCCATCATCACAGGAAGTTCTGGCGCACACTGCTGATCCAGGCATAGTGATCAATAGATGTCACTTAAACACGAATAATAAGAATCAATTCTCCCATAACTTTAGCTTTTGTAAAACACACTGACCTTGACTCTTTTTGAAAAAGTAATGGTTTTGGTTTATTCATCTGAAATTTTATAGTTATTTTTACTGCATTTAGAAATGAATATACCGGGTATAATAGATATACCAGGAATGGATATACCAGTATATTCACCACATATTGAGTTACCAAAATGTATCATTTTTATGACATTTTTACTGTTTGGGAAGAGTAAAGCACAAAGAAGATTAATTTGTTTGGCAATATTATAATAAATGTTGAAACAAAACTTTTTTTCTAAGATCTGTTGGAGGAAAATTTGGCAAGTGAATTGGTGCATGTGCTCAGACCTAAGGCAAAAAATGAAAAATCATGTTTTCTGTTTTAACAAGTGGGTAGAATTGTTTGAAAGACTCTCATTCTTTCCTTTTTTGGCATGGAGTGGCTATTTTTTACCTTAGCATGTGAATGTACTAAAAACGACAGAGCACATCCATAATTAGAATCCAACTTAGATTTAAGTCAACCAACATTCATAATTATCTTTGACTTGCCAGTTAATTACACTTGGACTTTCTTAGAGGAAAGTCTCTGTTTGGGGAAAATATCACAGATAGTATTATCCTTTTGAAATAAATGCTTTCTCCATACTTGAAGCATCTAGGATGTTAGACTTAAAGTCACTTTTGGAGAAGGTGGTAGCCAAGAAAAAAGGCTAAACAGGACTAAATATTCCACAATTGAAATATAACAAGGTAGAAAACCTTATGTAAGCCTGAGAGACTTCTAGAGTTTCTATCTTTCATCACAAGATGAAACCCTCCTGGCTGAGGGCAGGAGTGGTAAGAAGATTTGGGCTCAGATCCCACTACTGTCACCTGCAAGGAGCTCTGTAGAACACAGTGTTGAGGATGACTTAGAGGCTGAGTGGAAAACAGGCCCCAGTTGATTAGGAATGTCCACTGCAGGGAGAGGGGAGGGGGGTGGCAGAATGTGAAGGACAGTCATACTTCTGTTGGTCAGTGCACCCTGGGAAGTGCCAGATTCCACAGTATTCCCTGTCTGTCTCCACAATTCTTAAAGCAGGCATCCTGTCCCCTAATTCACATCATAAAGCGTCTCATCTAATGAATGGCATTTTTCCCCACAAAGCGAATGCAAATCATTTAGAATATTCATCTATATACAGATGTATTCATTCTAGAGTGGCCCCAGAGGTTCTCAACATCTAATCACTTGTAATTTGAGAGAAACACAAACTTGACTTACATGCGCTTCAGGGTAGGTGGGTGGGAGCCGGTCGCTTATCTAGCGAGTGAGCCTAGCCACCCCCTGCAACAGCATCTCAACACAGCTTTGCTGGGGGGGGGGGTTTACAGTCATCAAGGAGGTAAGGTGAAAAACAAAATTTGTCATTT
Source organism: Lepilemur ruficaudatus (assembly GCA_963574885.1). NCBI lineage: Eukaryota > Metazoa > Chordata > Mammalia > Primates > Lepilemuridae > Lepilemur > Lepilemur ruficaudatus. The sequence continues at coordinate 21,809 of CAUYRT010038855.1, forward strand.
TTGTTTAAGGGAAGACAGCTTGCTTGTGCTGTAGTGACATTTATTACTTTGGGATTTGTGAAGGACTCAGTAAAGAGGCCACTGTGCTGCTAACTAAAGCTCTACAAAAATACTGCCTAAAAGTTTCTGCTGTGGGACCTCATTATTGATGAAATTGTCTTTAGTGAGGTACCTTCTGCAGTTTGGTAATGGTTCTCCTGGGAAAAGCATTCAAGAGAGATCCACTGTTTCTGAATCTCAATGCCATTGTACATAAGTCATGTTAATGTGATATTCAAATGGGAGAAGGCCATCTCAGGAAAGTTGTAGGCATCAATTAACAATTGATTTAAACCTCTCAACTAATCAAACTTAAAAAGTGAAGAATAACACCTTCATTGAAATTGTTATAGAGGCATATTTCTTGGAATGATGCTCACAGCATGTTCTATAAAATAAACAGGTTGCAAAGGCCACATTGGATATCAGTTCTTCTCAACCATCTGGGATCTGACTTCTGTCTGTCTGTCTGTCAGATTGAAAACCCAGGTTTTCAAATCTGTTGCAGATTAATATGTGCATGACCAGTGTGCAGCTCATAGCACATGCACCCTGAGGTGAATCCACAACACTGGAACTGCTCTACTGTTCATGGAGATGCAGCCACTGGACACACACCAGGGTGTCGTGGTGGTGTCAGATTGGTATAACCCTTTCTAAATGTCTACTCCCAACTTCTGCACGTATCTAACTGCAAACAGGGAATGACAATTTACAGACCATCTCTAGCAGTTCGTTCTACCCAATCCCACTTTTTTGTAAAATAACATATATATGTTCTCCATAGGAATTCGTTATTGGATCCTGAGTACAAGTAGATGCTGTCACACTGCAGGCACTCAACAAATATTTGTGGACTGAATGACATTTCCAGTCTGCACATGCAGGAAAGGTGGTGTGGAGAGAGGTACTCTGGAGAGTTGGTAGTGGTTGTCCTCGGGTAAATAACAGTAGGGTGATTCTAATGTCTAGAGGGAGAGATGCAGGGAGGCAGGGGCAGTTGATGGGTTATTTACAAGAGCAGTGTGGTGCCCCAGTCCATGGCACTGATGCCAGTTGTCTGTGGCTGAGGTATAGGAACACCAGCAGGGGCCTCCTCCTGGGGCCCACTCTGGGCATGCTCTTGGGGTCAGCTCCTGCTGCCTGGCCTCTCCCCTGTCTACCTTCTGACCCCGGTTCTCCAGCCTTACTGTTGACTCTGTGAGCCACTACCCTTTATTTTCCCAGCACATCTATTATCTTAGCCAGTTGGTGCTATGGACTAAACTGTGTCCACCCAAAATCCATATGCTCAAGCCCTCACCCTCAATGTGTTGGTGTTAGGTGCAGCCTTTGAGACATTATTAGGTTTAAATGAGGTCTGGAGGGTGGGGCCCTCATGAAGGGATTAGTGTCCTTATAAGAAGAAACACCAGAGAGCTTGCTTTGCCATGTGAGCATACAGTGAGAAGGTGGTCGTCTGCTAGCCAGGAAGAAAGTCCTCCCTAGAACCCAGGCGTGCTGGCACCCTGATTTTAGACTTCCAGCCTCAGAACTGTGAGAAATTAAATGACAGGTCTGTTGTTTAAGCCACCTAGTTTATGGTATTCTGTTATGGCTGTCCCAGCAGACTGAGACAGTTGGTGCCATTTGTTTCCATCAAGAACACTCACCCATTAGAAAAAAATTGAAGAAAGTTACTCAAGATCCACTTTTAATTGTATAAAATATGCAAATGTTACTTATTAGAGATATTAAGAAAAATATCTTAAAATTAGGAAACCTAGTGATGTTTTTAATACAGAAACTATTTCTCATTTAGCTTTTTATCAGCCACGGGAGAAAGAGATTAGGTTTCTAACAATTTGGAAACCCAGGTTTTTCAAATTTTCTACATGTGTTTATGTTAGTAGAAATCACAAAATATGGAGCTTCATATCTCTGCTCAGTGATTCACTGTCCAAATGACATTGCAGGTGAGGATGTAAGGCTTGGATGAGGCTGTTTTTCTTAATGTGAGCAATCTTCAGTCTTCCAGGCTCCAGAGCTTCAGGACGCCTGTCCCATGCTGAGCTCACAGTGTGGGGCCCAGGAGCTATTTGATTTCAAAAAGTAAATGTTCCTCTCTGGGATTGATTTTTTTTAAATGCACTTAAAGTAAGCAGGTTCACATATAACACCATGTAGGTTTGATGTGACCACTTTGCAAAAAATACCAATGGGACACTTTAAATAAATTTTAACTAAAGTCATCATTCTATTTGCGGATTACTTTCCTTTGGAATGGATTTTTGTTTGTATTTTTGAAATTACAAATTATTTCTTTCCTAGTGTATACTGTAGTAAAAGTATACATTTCTCTTTCTGGTATAAGTCAATAAATAATTTATTCTCCAAAATACAGCACAATTAACATCATTGGGCCATTTCCTGATTATAAAATAAAACAGTTACAAATTCTCTTTTCCTCTAAATACAAAGATAAAATGTATAACTGACGGTGATCCAGGTCATTTTCAGTGCAGTGTGTACATATTTGTTGAGGCAGGTGTTGTAATGCAGTTTGTGGAATGCTGGCAGATGAAATATTTAATTTTGTGAGGTTTCAAAGCTATATCTTAAACATGAGAAGGTGAAAGCCATGCAAAAAATTCAAAAGAAAATCTTTTTGTAATGAGTCCTAAAGAAATAAGATAAAGGAAACAGGAGTATCCACTAGGAAGTTTTGATGTAAATGGCAGGAGTATATATAAATATTTCTGTTTTAACTGGTTTTTATTATCTTTTTATGTAATTAAAAGTCTAGTTAATTTTAGGATTTATCTTGAGTAACAGCATTGGAAGGCTATGTCTGAGCCCCTGCTGTGAGTACTAGGAGAAAAGGCAAGAGAGGAGGGGTGGATGAGACCCAGTGCGAAGAGCGGGGTGGTAGAGACTAATAAATTGCTGCTTCGATTTCATGATGTCTTGGGTTCTCCCTGAAATCTGCAGCCTAAATTCTGATCTCAAATTCTCAGTGAGATAAAGCTACGTGGGACACGTTTACTTTTCTAAAAACAGATGAGACTGCCCTGTTCTGCGCATTTCTGGCTCTCTGCAATTAGAGCCTGCTGAGAACGTGGGTGTCTCTCCCAAGTCTTCTGAGAAAGCCCAGTCACCTTTTTCAAATATGCCAAGTTGGTGGCCAGTTTCCAGCCACATCAAGGCACAGTGACGTGTTCTCCTCGAGAGGTTTCCTCAGAAACCAGGGCTCCTCCTGTGAGCTAACTGCCACCCTCAAAGGCGGGCTGGTCCCTGTTCCATCCGCATCGTCCAGCTCAAATCTCTTACCAGGTTTTATGTCATTTTCACTTCAAACCTAACATTCAGGTTAGGTTCCCTCTTACATCCATGGAATTCCGTGGAATGAGCTCTCTGCCAGGGACCCTTTCGTGTGCTGTCCATACTGTATCCCTGGAGTCCTCAGAACCACACAAAGGAGGGACTGCCAGCCCTTCACAGCGAGCGGTCTGAGGCTTGGCAAAGTTGACATCATTTGTCCAAATACCACGCAGGCTGAAGTGGCTCCTGGTCACCCTCTGTCTGCTGTTCCTACCGTTCTGGGTCCCCTGTGGGTGTCCTCACCTGGACGCTCTCGCCGCCTTCGCATCTTCTCTCACACTTTCCCCATGACTTTTATGTGAGCACAAGACATTTTTTCTTTTCACTTAAACTCCATTTTAAAAAAACAAAACCGTCTTATGCTTTCTACAATGACCTGTATGTGATATCTTTGACATGAGGGTATCATAGGATTTTTTTTTAACTGAAAGAAATTTTGGAAGCCATTTAATCTAACTTCCTTACTTTATGATCAAGTAATTAAGGACTAAAGAGATTAAGTGACTCAACAAAAGGGACTTCACTCAAGTTTATAGCAATAGTGAGACTGGACCCAGGTCCACACACTGTGATAAATATGCTGACTCAGATTAATTTTTTAAATCCTTCGAGTTATTTATTTAGTTACAAATATAGCGTATTCTACGATTTAAAAAAGTCTTTGCCTTTTTATATCAAAATTAATTTATGTCAATATAAAACCTACTCAGTCTTCACTCAAATAACATTGTCAGTTTTTTTTACAGTGAACAATGGAAGCTTTTGTTGCAAAAATAGTTTTATCATTTGTGCTTGAAAAATGAAATGATCTCATAATTCCAAGGCATTATTTTTGTTTAGGGGGAAAAGGTAACTAATCAAATCCAAATAAGCTTTCTACCTGAATTAATAGCTTTGTACCAACATTAGTTTCCTGGTTTAGACAAGGCACTGTGGTTCTGTAAGACATGATCGTTGAAGAAGCGGCCGGAGGGGGTGGATGGAAACTGTCTGTACTATTTTGGCAACTTCTTGTGAGTCCTGAACTGTTTCAAAATAAAAAGTGTTTTCCTTTTTTTTCTTGTTGTTAAGCAATGACATATTGCTAGGACAACCAGCCCTGAAAACTTTGCAAAAATGATCATGCCCTTGAGCCCTTCCTTTGAAGGACGTGGCAGTCTCCTACTTCCAATTCCAGTGCCACCTCCCGGGGCCTCCTCCATTCCCAGCCTCACACTTGCAGAGGCACTCTCGGTATACTTCAGAATGCAGGAAATTAAAGAGAGTTTTATGAGGTTGCCTGAGAGCTGAGGCCTCTCTCTTAGCATTGTTTCGATGGGGAAATGCTTCTATGCTCCAGAGACCCAATTTGCAAGTGTACTCTTGAAGCCCAACTATTTGTAAGTTGGGAGTTGCCTGTGTGTTCACTGCCGTGAGTGCGACCTTGGGTTTAGCACAGAGGACATGGGAAGCTGGCTTTCTTCTGCTTTGAAATAAACATTCATCTTTATATGGGAAAAGACACAAGTTTTACCAATATGTTGATCAATCACACTTCCCCAAGGCAAGTCTTATAAGAAGGTTATGACCGAAAAAAAAGTACGTTTCTTCTACTCCTTTACTGTTGTAATCACTGCTGTTAATTAGTGTTTGCTGAAAAGATTTACTGTCTTTGCTTAATAAATACAACCACATGGTGTATAAGGTTTGTGTGTACACATACTGCAACACACCTAAAGTACCTCAGAACAGTCTGTGTTTAATAACCTGTCTCTCTGGGGCATCAGCCTGTGCTCACAAATGCAGCCCCTTGGGCAGGTCCACGTGAACCTCAGTAGCTGTCAGTATGCCCCTTCCCACTCTTACAGGAATCCCTGTCCTTGCACACTCTGGTACCCAAGTCTTCCTGGGAACCCCCAGGAGCTGACTTTTATGCACATCCCAAATACTATTTTGACAGTTTTCTGCACTTCTTGTACCTTTCCAGGAATCTCTAAGACAACTGTGGGTGGAGATGTCTCATTTGTACTGTGTAATTGCATCTCACTCACAGGTCAAGTCCTTAAGTCAGAGAACAAGGAGAAAATAAGGTTAAAATACAGTGAAAAATCATCCTTGAATGTCTTTTCAGTGTCCAGAAAGAGAACAGATCATGGTTCCTTTGGTCAGGGACCAGATGAAGCAATTGGCTTGAGCCCAGTGATCATCTCATTGGAAAATAGAGAATTAGAATGGTGATGTGTACGTGGGGAGGCTTGGGGAGCCAGAAATGGCAGATTCACACTTACCTGTGCACACTCTGTGGGGAGGTGCGAGGGGCTGGGTGAGCTTCCCTTCTGGCTCAGCCCACAGGTTTCCATGGCTCCTGCCTCCAGTGCATCCCTCAGATCTGCACGCGTCTGACCCCAAGTACAATCAGAAGTGAAGTTCTTTTCCACAGGTCTCCTGAGCTCCAGTCAAATGAGGGATCACCCCTGGGCATCTGTATTCGTGTCCCTGAAGATTCTGTCTGTGTGTCCAAAGCCCACAAAGTATGGTGGTCACCTACTTGACCAGCCAGTATACACCTGAATTTCTGTTCCAGACCAACCAAAACGCCTTGTCACATGCTAACACTGACCTGCCCGCCGGGGTCCTCCCCAACCCATCCCCCCATCATCTAAGCTCTCCCAAGATAAGCCCTGTTTATTCAGTTAGTCACAGGTTTTCGTCACTGCCCCCAAGTCATGCCAATTCCCTCTTTTATACTTATGCTCCATTCCTCTCGAATCTGGAATGCTCTCACTTATCACTGTCTTCTTCCCCCATGCCCTCTATTCTATGAATATGCATTTATATCCATATTCATATCTACACCCACACCTTTTATAGCAACGTAACTACCTATTGCAGCAAGGTGGTTAAGTGACCAACTTCTAGAAGCTGCTCTGGAATTCCACCTCTGTCACTTATTTGCTATGTGTCTTAGACACATCACTTATTCTCTTTGAGTTAGTTTCCTCTTTGCTAAAATGGGGATCAATAACAGAATCAGCTGTGTAGGATTATAGGGAGAAAGAAATGAAACACTGTAAATTGACTGCTTAGCATACTATCAGACAAAAGGAAGAATTCAATCAATGTTAACTATTGTTCAAAATTCTTTCCATTTCCAAATTTCACCCCTCTCACCTCCCTCATGCCTCTTTCCTAAACTCTGCTGTTTCTCTTAACTCCTAAATATTTATGCCCCTACCATACCACTTGACATCAGTAGCATACCAGCTGTCAGGAGGCACTCTTTTCTAATTGTGTCACACAGTTATTATTGTCTTCTTAATCTTATTGATGACAGGGACTGCATTATGTATTTTCTTTCTCACATATGAAAAATGCCCATTGTATTGCTGGACATATTGCTAGATAGTCTACAAATAATTCATTGGCTCTCTGAGTAATTTTGAGGAAATCCTAATGACTCATTTGGTTATCAGCTTAGAATATTCATATTTTTTGAACCTCTTTATTTTGCATGTTTTGGTTTAATAACACCTTTCCCTGTACCCAAATGGGAAAATAAATTAGGATCTCTATGGTTTCCAAAAACTATTCTTTCTTCTTCATCCAAGAGCAAGAAAGCCATGATCTCACATTATCAAAATGGGCCCAGACGCCTGACGCAGTTGCTAATTATGACTCCACTGACGTTTTCAGATGTGCTTCTGACCAGCCTGTCATGAGTTGGTGATGCCAGCACAACGACTTTACAAAGGAAACTTGCCAGGGCAACAGTTGATTTATGACTTATTGCCCTTGCAGGTATTATGTAGACATAATCTAAAAGATCCTCAGTCTGTGTTGTTGGCAGACATTTGTTCAATGGAGTTCATTATATACCTCAGATACAGTGACAGACAAACTGATTTTAAAAATCTTCCCACTTGGACATTTTATGACTGTGAAATCTCCGTTAGAGAACATCAGAAAACTTTTTACAGATGTGATGTGTGAAGCTATTGGCATAATCCTTACTCAGATGACATGTTCTGAGAATGAGTTTCAGATGGCTGGAAGTGTGGCTGTTCACAGTATTAATCAGTCCGAATGCTTAGGAAACTGAGTTTGGAAAAACTGTGAAACTCCGCATGTAAATAGGATTTGCAATAGGATTTGAGATTCACGTTATCCTTTCGGAAAAGGCAATACAAATGGGTATTAAAGGAAGCTCATTTAACATTATGTTAATAAAAGCTCACCTGAAAAAATCAACTAGACAGACGGATTTTCTGGATGATGAAGTGTCTTTAAACTTAATTTTTAAATAAGAAATATGCACAATGATGCATGCGTAGATACATCCTAAGTCTCTGACTCTGAAATCTCAAATTTGAAAACATGAAATATTCAGGTTGGAAACTCACCATCCAGAGCATGTTGGAAAATAATTTAACTTGCCTTTCCTTAAGGTGCCTGAAATGAAGCCCCAAGAGGAAGTAAGACCTGACTTTAACCGACTTACATTTCAATTACGAAATCAAAATAATAACTTTTATATATCATTTCATTAATCCTCAAATAGTTAAGATGGAACAAAAAGTTTTCTACAAAAAAAGTAAACGTCATAAAATAAAGGGAAGGAATCTCTTTGATAGGCATAGATTTTCTTAATTGAGAAGAAATCATTAATTCATAAAACATGTCATAAACTCTAACCACATTGTTTATTTAGAAAATAGATATTTATTGTAAAAACTGTCATTGCCATCTTGTTTTCAGAAGATTACACCAAGAGTCTCTGCATAGGGTTCAGTGGGATGTTAGAATAATCTCACCATGATAGTAAATTGAAAGACTATCATAGCACAGTGTTCACTAGCTTTGAAAGATATTAAAGCTTGAAGAAAAAAAGAATTCTGTTTCAAATAGGTTTGGGAAATATTGGGCAACAAATTAGACTTTTTTACTATAAAACTTCTCAGAGTCTTTAAGATATATTTTGTATATCTCCAGAGGGGAATGGAGTAAGCATTGTTTCCAAAACCTATTTTGACATCAAGACCCTTCTCTCACATAACATCTTGAAAGACTGGTGGTTCCTGGGGGCAAACTTTGGGAAACGCAGGCAACACAGCAGATCATTTTATGAGCTCTATGATGATATCCTATGGGTCAATGAGAGGATGTGGCCTAGATAGTGATAATAGGATTTGGTGGCTTTATGGCTAATAAAAGTGGGATGAGGAATCAGTGCCAAAAAACTACATTTATCCATGTCTTCTTCATATTGTTTATTTGTTCATTAATTAAGTTCCTGCTATTGGACTAGGAGGTACAGAGACTAATAAAATAGCATCCCTGCCCCATAGAGCTTATTCTCTAGGACAGAAAGAGCAGAGAGACATATGAAAGCAGATCAGAAGAGAGAGTCTGGAACACTGGGAACAAAGAGAGGGGGTGCTCATCCGTTCTGGAGTTGGGTCTGAGGCACAGGGTAAGGCCCCATTCCAAGGTGAGGAAGACCAATGGACAAAGGTCAAGACAAAAAAGACATCTGCCACACTCGGAAGACTGCACAATTTTTCCTACAGCTGGGATTCAGAATGAGAAGAATTCCTTGAAAGATGAAGCTGCTTAATTGTGGGAAGATCTGGAGGATAGGAGACTCCCAGTGGTCCCAGGGAGAGACAGTGAGGATGTCCACCAAGGAGTGGCAATGGGAAAAAGTGAGCGATGGATGTGAGGGTGCTAAGAGGCAGTAGGACAGCAATATGGGTGGAGAGGCAGAAGGGGTGGCCCACTGGGAGGGGGGGTGGTGGTGCCAATCAGGAGAAGAAGAGAAGGGAGAGACTGGGAGAAGACGGGAAAACTAGTCTTAGACACGCTGAACTTCAAGTTCCCTGAGGACAGCCAGATGGAGCCATTTGGCCAGCAATGAATTGGGTCCATGAGAAAGTCATCTGGACAGTAAACAAGAGTTTTGGAAATTATTTACCTATATCTTCAATTTCTGTTTTTCGTTAGAACTTAAACATGCTTAGGTCTCTACCTAAAGAAAGAAAAGAAGGGAGGAAAAGAAAGAAGAATGAAAGGAAGGAGAACCAGAACTACAAAGAAATAAAGAAGGAAGAAGGAAAAAAGTACATCAGCCTAACACCATGTTTCTCCTCCGGCACCACCGAGCCCTGCTCAGCCAACATCGTCTGCTCGTTCCCCCTGGCTCTTGGTCCCTACCACGGCCACTTAGCTTGTCCTCACCACTGCACTGTCTTAACAAGGTCACCAAAGCCTCCTTTTGGCTTCATCCAATCAATAAGGCTCAGTCATCTCATGGCCCTAACAGCCATTGGTGTTATTGAACTCCTCCTCCTTCTCCAAGGGTAGGCCATCACTCTGTGGGCCGGATTTCTCCCTTGGCTTCTGTGAGGTCCTGAAGCCCACTCCTTAGACATCTGGGTGGCTTCCCTCCCTCTGACCACTGCACCCATGCTGGCATTCCATGGGGCTCTGGCCAGGTCACCCTCCTCTTCTATGCTACACACTGCCCTTGGGCAATCTCCACTGCCCCGCAGCTCCAGTTGTCATGAATAGTAGAGTAGTCATGGCTGCAGCAGCAAATGCGCCCCAAAATATGTAGTGACTCATCATATATTATATACTTACTTAATAAAGTTGATGGATATTTAATTTTGCTCAAAGAAGGAGTAACTCAGAGCCTTCTCACCAGCCATGTCCCCAAACACATGATTCCCTCTTCCTCCCAGGCTTCCCTGCCTTCCCTCCTCCTTCTCCTACCTCATTTTTATAGGTAGAATTTTATTTCCTTTCCACTTCCTTAGCTCTCACCTGTGTTGGTGGAATAGACACTAGACTATCCTGAGTGTTTTTACACACTTCATCTCCTTCAAACTGTTACGCCCCTTTTCATAGAGTGAACCGACGTTTGGAGAGGGCAAACTCACACAAAATGTAGCAAGGCCAGAATTCAAATCCAAGGCTGGCAAATTCTAAAGCTGGTGTTTTTTGCACATATCATGTCACCCTGCTTTTTTCTTTTTCAGAGACACTGAAGTTAAATATGAACAAATAAACCATTAGTAAGAGGCAGAGTTGGGATCCAGACCCAGGTTTTTGAATCCAAAACTAGAGCTCGAGTCCTCCCTGTGTTGGTCTCTTCTGTGTTGTTATCAGCATCAGTGATGAATCTCCCACGTTCCTGACTCTACATTTGCAAATTAATTTATGTTTTCCCAAGAGAAACGTGAGCATGGGATCATGGCTGCTCTCATCCACCCTTCTGTGGGTCTCCCGTGTATGGTAGAAAAGGCTCTCCTGTTGCTCTGGGAGCTAGTGCTCCTAGCCCTAGACCTAGATGGCCGGTGGCTAATGCCTGAATCATTGAATCAACCTGGTCAGGAGTATAAAAAATAGGATTTCTACCCCAAAAATGTGCTGCCTGCCACAGGCACTAACAGTAGGAGTACCTTTCAAATGAAACCAGGACGAGTTACGTATTCTTGGACAAAATGTGTCCCAGACGATTTAAGTCAATCTTTAAGTTCCCCATATGCCCTGTCTTCACAGATTTCTGATCTGAGCCCAGTTTGGCACGGATGCTCCCTGGTGTGCCGAAGGTGGCTTGTGAGCTGTGGGCCTCGAGCATGAGAACAACCAGGGGCCCTACGACACCAGAGCCACTCTGGGAACTCTGCGGCCCATTCCTAGCTCTCCTCTCTGGGACTGCACCTGACACCCCATTCCATGGCTGTGCGGCCTCCTTCGTCCCCCTCCATTCTTCCTCAATCTCTACTTCAAAATACATTTTACTGTTGGATTATTTCATTTTAAAACATTTAATTAAAATAATCCATGCACATGAATGAGACAGGAGGAAATATGGAGAGACAACAATGTCCCATCCAACCTGTCGGCCTAAATAACAAACAGAGAGACTCTCCAAAAAGATGTTTCCTCAGGAATAGGCATTGCAGTGGGAAAACACGCGCCACAGTAAACTCTGTGCATATTCAGGGAGGTAAAGGAACATGAAAGATTTTAAAGAAAAATGAGGAAGATTACATAATTGTTCTGAAACAATCATCCTCGGCTACAAGAATCAATGACAAGGTGGTGCCAGTCCAAGGCTGGCCAGGTAGTTGCTGGGCAGATGTCCTCGCAGGAGGATGTTTTTGTGTAAGGTCGTGGTGGTCTTTGTGCAAAGTTGCAGTTTTTGCAGGCTCGTGATAGTTTTGTTGTCGGGTATACAAGTGTGAGAACTCTCTCTTCAGAGCTTTCCCAGCTCTATTTGTTAGTTTTTTGTGTTTTTTTTTTTTAACACAAGTGACTGCATTTTAATTTTGACAACTTTCATGGACTCTTCCCCATCCCCACTGCCATGTCCTAGAGCTGAACATTTTTTAATAATTTTAGTTTTCGGTCTTTCTGGAAGTTACTGCTGTGACATGGAATAATAAACCTAGGCTTCTATTTCTTGTTTAGTAACACCTTATAGTACCTAGTGACTCTCTGCTGCAAAATATAAGCATTTTTTTCTATAATCCTCTAAATATTTTATGACTACAGACTAATTTTGAGTTCTTCTGTATTTAAATTGTTATTAAATCTCTATTTCTTGTGCTAGAAACCCTGGGCAGTGTCTCCTGACTCAACACTGGTGTTCATCCCCAATCTCCCACCCCCTTTTGTCCCTTCCCCCACCGCCAAAAGTGCAGACAGCGTGACAGCCCTCACCCACCTTCAGACAGGCCCATCGTCTGCTGGCGTTTGAAAATGAGCGTTCTCACATTTTACTTCATTTCTTCAGCTGTTGTTACTGCAATGTTTACTTTTGCATTAGTCTGCTTTAAGGTAGGGTCACAAATAAAAGTGTCAGCTTTCTACCGTCTCCCGAGCAGAACTGGAAGACAGGCAAGGATGGAGAACATAGGCTGAGACGGAAAGGAGACCCGGGTCCTGTAAATATTAATAACAAAGGACCAAAGCTGGGGGCTCAAAACAACAGACCTCCGTTGTCTCACGGTTCTGGAGGACAGAAGTCCAAAATCAAGGTGTGGACAGGGCCACGCTCCCTCCTGAGGCTCTAGGGGAGGGGCCGCTCCTTGCTTCTTCCATCCTCTGGCGGGTGCTCCTGGGCTGGGGGCCGCGTCACTCCAGTATCCACCTCTGCCTGCCACAGCCTGCTCCTCCCTCCCCGAGTCTCTCCTCTGTGCATCTCAGGTGTTCGTCACTGGATTTAGGGCCACCCAGATAATCCAGGGTGATCTCATGTCAAGATCTTTAACCTAATTATATCTGCAGAGACCCGTTTTTCAAATAAAGTCACATTCAGAGGTTCTGGGGGTGAGGGTGTGGGGAGGGGTGCGCCATTCAACCCACTGCACTTCCCCTGGGAAAATATGTTTTGATATAAAAATAAAGGTAGACTCCTTCTCCCCGCCCCCTGCCCTTTGTCCTCTGAAAGTAGAACAAGGAAGAAAGCCTTCCCATGGCAAACATCTAGAGTCTTTTGCCCAAATCAGGGCTTACCTGAGTTTTGTTCTTGACTTTTTGTGTCTAGAATTTTCTAAGAGTGGGGCTCGAGGGGAGGCCTGTGGGCAGGCACATTGGCCTCATCAAGCCACTTTCTATGATACAGATTCAGTTTCTGGAGATTTCTGGGGACAGGAAGGAGAGGACTATTTAAAGGAAGGCTCTTACCTTCACCCCGACACAGGTTTCCTTTGAGGAATGTGACTGACTTTTTTTTTTCTTAAGTGAGAAGGGTTATATTCCCTGTTAGCAGAGTGGCTTAAATGAGCCCACACAGCTGTTTTTGATATGAAGATGTAGACCGTATCTTCTAGGCCTCTCCGGACTTTGGGAGCAAATGACATAATTTGGGCATTTCTGCCTAATTTAAAGGTCATTAAATATGAAATGTCTGATTTTGAATCAAAAGTGTAGTTTACTATATCTCAAACAAGAAGCAGTGCAATTAATCAAAGTGTGCGTCTAAACTATCGACACAGTTTTGCCATCTTAACGGTAGCTTGCTCATGCCAACAGTGAAGAAGCCTAGAGAACGAGTGGCAGTGAAATAGCAAAAGGCGTTTTCCACAGCCTATTGAGAATGGAATATTTTTTTCTCGTAAGAAGTGGTCCAAAGCCTGGAAGAAGTGGTAGTCAGTTGATGCAAGGTCTGGTAATACAGTGGATGACCAAGAGTTTCCAAGTTCCGCCTCTGTAGTTTGAGCAACGTTGTTTGTGAGACATGTGGTTGAGCCTTGTCTTGTAAGAAGATTGGCCTGTCTCTGTTGACCAATCTTGGCTGCTTAATCACAAGCATCCTCATCATTTCATCCAATAGGTTGCAGTAGACATCCACTGTGATCGACTGATCAGTTTCCATGTAGCTGTAGTGGATAATACCAGCGCTGAATCACCAGACACCATTAGCTTTTTTTGATGAATATTCAGTTTTGGACTATGTTTTGGTACTTCATCTTTATCCAACCATTGTGCCAAAGGCTTGCAATTGTCAAAAAGAATTCATTTTTCATCACACGTAACAATATAGTGTAGAAATGGCCTTTATGTCTTGACAGCAAAGAAAGGTGAGCTTTGAGACGATTTCCCTTCTGATGCTCATTTAATTCATGCAGTACCCTTCTGTCCAGCTTCTTTACTTTGCCAATTTGTTTCAAGTGGTCCAATACTGTTGGAATAGTAATGTCAGACCTTGCTGCTGATTCACGCATAGGTTGAGACGGATTCACTTCCACTACAGCTTTCAGCTCATCATTATCCACATTGGTCTCATGTCACTCACGTGGCTCATTTTCAAGATTAAAATCACCAGAATGGAACTTCTCAAACCATTGACATACTGTGCATTCATTAGCATATATCCTTCCCAAACACTTCATTGATATTTTGAGCTGTCTGCACTGCACTGGTTCCATGACAGAACTCATATTTCAAAATAACACGAATTTTTGACTTACCCATGGTTTCACAAAAATTGCTCTAGATAAAAATTTGAAAGATAATCACAAGCCAAAACGCGCATTTGAAAGACTGAGGATCACAATACCATCACAATAAAAATAAAACAATTGTCAAAGTGAAATGTCAGAGATATCAACTGTCAAACTTAGTACTTAAGGAAATTGGACTACAGGTCCAACACTAGCCCCAGAAGACCCACAGAGACCTCTGGAGCTACAATGGTCCTTTAGAGTTATCCTGAGTTGGGCCAAAAGAGCCAGATTTTATATTTTTCAATTGGCCAGTCATTTCATGTGGACTGCCCAGGGAAGAGGTGGGCAAGATAGCTCTCTGCAGCTCCCACAATCCCTGAAGGCCCTGACAATAGAAGACTGTTTGTCAATAGCAGTCCCAGCTGCCGTGGCAACAAGTCTTTCCTTAGAGAGGATCTGGGAGGCTCACCTTAGTGTTCATCAGTTCCTTCGTTGGATTTTCAGCTGCATCTCTTTTCATTGTTCTTCTAGTTGTTCCTATAGGAATTATGACATAAATTGATCACTTGTGCCACATCTCATAAAGCATAAGAACTTTGTAACAATATATTTCCAATTATCATCACCCTTAGTTCTATCATTGTCATATGTATTATATCTACATACATTATAACAGCACAGAGTTATACATCATTATGTCTTTTATATAAATTATGGGAAGAAAAAAATGTGTAATCTTTATATTTGCCCACATTTGTACTATTTCTGGTGTTTCCTGAAGAATTTCTTTTGTTATTTCTTGTAATGTAAACCTGTTGGTAACAGAGTCTCTCTATTTTTGCTCACCTGAAAGGTCTTTATTTCACCATCATTTTTGAAGGGTATTTTTGCTGGGTATGTAATTCTGGGTTGGTAGGTTTTTTTCTTTCTGCACTTTAAAGATACTGCTCCAATTTATTCTTCCCTCCATTGATTATGATGTGAAGTCAGTCATTATTCTTTTGTTGCTCCCTGTAGTTATTGTGGAGTTTTTGTTGTTACTTTTTTTTTTTTTTTTTTTTACTATTTCAAAGATTTTCTCTTTATCTTCAATTTTCAACAGCTTGACTATGACATGCCAAGGTGTGAGTTTCTTTGTATTTATCCTTCTTGGGTTTACTGAGCTACTTGGGTCTGTAAGTTTATCAAATTTGGAAAAATTTAAGTCATTTCTTCAAAATAATATTTTCTGCCCTAATTTCTTTTTTCTTTACTTCTGAAACTCCAATTATACATATGTAGATTGCTTGCTCTTATCCCACAAGTCAGTCTCTTTTCAATCTATTTTCTCTCTGTTTTTTAGAATTGATAGTTTTTATGTATCAATCTGTAAGCTCCTTGATCATTTATTAAGTAATATATCTATTAATATTATTAAGCCTAGCCAATTAATTTTCAATATTGGATATTTTAATTTTTAGTTCTAAAATTTCCATTTGGTTCTTTTTCATGGTTTTCATTACTCTGCTGAAATACTATAAATTTTCTCTAATTATAAGCATTTCTCCTTTAATTCTTTGTATTTATGACTATTTTAAAGTTCTTATCTACTTCTAATTACCACATATGGGTTATTTCAGGGCCAGTTTCAATTGATTTGCCCCCCTACATTGTTAAGGGTCCATATTTTGATGTCTTCCTCTAGAAACCATTTAATTTTGTGCTGACAGGCAGTTCATTTATTGGTGGATCAGCTTGATTCTTTTGAGGCTTGTTTTAAAACCGTTAGGCTGAATCTGCAGTAGCCCTTAATCTAGCTAGGGAAGCTTTCCTTCCAAGGTGTGACCTTTACTCTGCAACAGCTGAAAGCCTGGCCTGTGTGGTGAGGCTGCTCCACGCTGGCTGTGTGGAGCGCCCATGTCTCAGTGCTGCGCCACCTCCACCATCTCTGTTAAGCTCACAGATCCTCAGCAGCTGCTCAGCCTGGTTTCCTAGGACCTCACTCTGTTCAGAAACGGGTATTAGTCAGTCGAAGACTCCATGATCTATGAAGATTTCTACAGCACTTTCCCTTTGTAGCTCCCCTCTTTCTGGCACCAGCCATGTCAGTAGCCCAGACTCTGATACCTACTTCCCGGGTCGCTGGGCCCTGTCTCGCCATGCTAGAAAATGCCCCCAGGCTGGACGCTGAGGCACTCATGGGGCTCACCTAGTATGTGTCTCTTCTCTTAGGTATAATAGTCCTGAACTGTCTCTTGTTTTATAAGTAAGTAGTCTCATATATTTTTTTCAGTTTTATATTTATATGAGATGAAAGGGCTTGTCTGGTACCAATTACTTTGTCATGGCCAGAAAAAGCCCTATCTAATTAATCTTCCCCAATCTTTATTATTTCCTTCCTTCTATTAATACTTTATTAGGGTTTATTTTGCTCATCATTATCTAACTTCTTACTATCATTGCTTAGTTCATTACTTTCCAGCCTTTCTTTTCAACATATATTCAAGTATACACTGAAAACCATATATTTAGAAACTTATATCATGCATATGTCACAATAATGATAGAGAAAGAGGCAGAACAGAGAAAACACTTCAGAGGCTAGGGTCCTGGCCATTCTGAAACATGGTAGGGGCATTGTGGCAGGGACAAGAACCAGTCGTAACCACTAATACATCTGTGGGGATGCCCCAGAACAGAAGAGCACACTTCAAGGCAAGTTTCTCATCTGACAGAGTACTTGAATGGAAATCAGGGGACAGTGTGTCTATAGTGGATATGCAGAAGGTGAGATCCCAGGTCTGTACTTGATGTGCAAGGGACTCAAGTTTCTAAGAACCCAAGTGAGGTGCTTGATGTTTTGAGATGACTAGTGGGCCAGCAGAGCCTGGAACTGGTACCAAGGACCAGCAGCAGATGGCAGGAACATGGACTTAAGCAACAGACCCTCTGACAAGAGATCCTTCTAGACCAGTGGCCCTTTGGTGGATAACAGTGAGGACCCCAAGAATAGCACAAGAATCTGAGACTGGAAGGAAAGACATGCTCTCTCCTGCACTGAGATGCAGGCCTGGAAGTCGAAGGTGTCAGGGCAAAATTTCTGCAAGATTTAGCACTCACCCAAAGGAATCCAGTTAATCCCAAACACTGAGCCAAAAGGAAGAAATTAAGTCACTTTGAATTAGCAAGTTTAGCTCCCTTTCATTATAAACGAAAGCTGAGGTAGTACATCACCACTGGACCTGTCTATTTGGTATATGTTCACAATGGAATATTACTCAATTTTAAGAAATGACAGTGAGCTAGCACTGCTTATATTATCCTGGATTAAGCTTAAGCCCATTATTCAAAGTAGGTGACACAAGACACAAAGAATGGGCCCCACTTGTACTCGCCGTCAAATTGGTACTGACTGATTAACACTATGGTGCTCAAATGGTGGGAGTGTTCACTAGGGATTTGGGGGGTGGGGGGTAGACCCACATCCGAGAGATGTGGTGAGCACTATGAAGGGGAGGGGCATGCTTGAAATGTATTTGGGGATGGGTATTAGGGGTCACAATAGGGGGTAGGAAATCCTTTAAAACTGATTTATGTAAATAGCTGTACAACTTGGTAAATTTACTAATAACCATTTAATTGTACACTTAAAATGGAGTAAAGACATGATATGTAAATTACACTTCAATAAAGAAAAAGAAAGAAAAATGCTAAAGGGAGTCTTCAAGCTGAAAGAAAAGAATGCTAATTAGTAACATGAAAACATATGAAAGTATAAAACTCACTGGTAAAAGTGAGTAAACAGTCAAATTCAGAATACTCTAATACTTTCATTGCAGTCACTTATATCTTTAGTATGAAAGTATGAGCCACTTATAACTTTTTATGAAAGAGCCAAAAACTATTAAAATAATAACTACAATAATTTGTTGAAGGATATAAAAAGATGTAAATTGTGACATCAAAAGTATTACATGCACAAAGGTATGGAGTTACAGTGTAGAGGCTTTTTTATGCAAGCAAAGTTAATTTGTTATTAGCTTAAAATAGCCTGTTAATACTATAAGATTTTATTTGTAAGCATCATAGTAACCACAAAGAAAAAGCCTAAAGTATATAAACAAAAGATAAAAAGGAGTCAAATCATATTAATACAGCTAGAAAAAATTACTTAATCACAAAGGAAGACAGCAAGAGAGGAAGAAAGGAACAAAGGGTTCACAAAACCACCAGAAAACAATTAACAAAATGGCAACAGTAAGTAATGCCTGTCCAAAAAACACAGGCAACAAAAGCAAAAATAGACAAGTGGGATTGTATCAAACTAAAAAGCTTCTGCACAGCAAAACAATCAATCAACAGAGTGAAGAAACAACCGATTAAATGGGAGAAAATATTTGCAAACCATATATCTGATAAAAGGTTAATATTCAAAATAAATAAGGAACTCAATTGAATACCAAGAAAACAACTGAATTGAAAAACGGGCAAAGGAGCTGAACAGACATGTTTCAAAAGCAGACATACAAATGGCCAAGAGGTATATGAAAAAATACTCTACACTACTAATTATCAGGGAAGTGCAAATTAAAACTATAATCAAATGTCACCTCACACTTGTTAGAATAGCTGTTATCAAAAAGATGAAAGTAAGTGTTGGCAAGAATGTGGAGAAAAGGGAACTCTTGCACATGCTTGGTGGGAATGTAAATTATGTATCCATTATGGAAAACAGTATTGAGTTTCCTTAAAAAATTTAAAATATCTTATGATCCAGCAATCCCACTACTGGAGATATATATATATCTATAGGAAATAAAATCAGTATGTCTGTGTTCTCATGTTCATTTCAGCATCATTCACAATAGCCAAAATACGGAATCAATCTAAGTGACCATCAGTGGATGAATAGACAAAGAAAATGTGGCACATAGACACAATGGAATACTATTCAGTCCTGAAAAGGAAGAAATTCCTGTCATTTGCTACAACATGGATGAACCTGAAGACATCATGTTAATTGAAATAAGCCAGAGACAGAAAGACAAATACCAAATGATCTCAGTTGTATGTGAAATCTAAAAAAGTTGAACTCACAGAAGCAGAGAGTAGAATGGTGGTTGCCAGGGACTGGGGTAGAGAAGATGTTGGTCAACGGATACAAAATTTCAGTTCAGCAGGAGGAATAAGTTCAAGAGATCTACTATACAGCATGGTGACTGTGGTTAATAACATTGTATTGCATTTTTAAAAATTGCTAAGAAAATAGATTTAAAGTGTTCTCACCACACACAAAAAAATGATGTTTGTGAGTAATGCATATGTTCATTAGCTGGATTTAACCATTCCACAATGTATACATACATCAAAACATCATGTTGAACATGATAATTATATATAGTTTTTATTTGTCAATTAAAGGAATAAATTATTTTTTTTGAAAGTGCAACTGTAGTGTACCTGTCAGCAAAGAGTTGAGCTGCCCTGGAGGGGCCCTGGAGAGGGACATCCTGGGCCAGGGGTCTATAGCCCCAACCAGGCATTCCCCTGCCACCAATCCCTTATGTCACATTGGTCAAATCACTTTCTCCTTGAGCCTTTGTCCTCCTCTGTAGAACAGAGATGCCACCTGCACCCTTCCTTCCTTTTCTCCCTGCCTTCCTTCCATCTTTTCTTCCTTCATCCAAGCGTTAATTGAACTCCTAGCATGTACTGCATGGTGGCCCAGAAATGAGGTTTTCTGTCTCTTCTAGCTAGCTTCCACACACCACCAACTTTATTGGATCATTGTGGGGGACATATGACAAAGCAGATGTGACGATATCTGTGTCAGAAGGCACTTTTCCTGCAGGAGACACGATTGTTATTTTTAAAGCATTCTTGTTTTAAAGGCAGGGCTTCCTTAGCATTGTACAGTGTTAACTAGAGGGTGTCCCCAAAGTTGCCATACATAGGGGAAATGGGAAATTGTAGCTAAATGTACCTTTATTTACAAAATATTCATTACAAAATATTTTACAAAAATTTTACAAAATTTTTCCTTTGTACGGAGACTTGTGGGATACACTGTACTGCCTGTCTGTGGGGCAGCCCCGAAACAATCCTTCTGTGTGTTGCTCCGGTAAAGGCTGAAGAGGCCCCTGTGTTGCCCGGCTGGCCCCGAGCTGTGGACAGAGACCGAGCCTGGCAGCTGGTAGAACTGCCTACCCGCCCGCTGTCCTCCTTCCCAGCAGAACGCACAGCAGGCCGGTGAGCTGGGGGTGTCCAGGCTTCGCAAAGCCTCAGCCGAGGCCAGAGAGAAAGTCAGCATAGCATATCAGCATTTGGAGTTGACTTTAGATTTCTTCTGCAGATACCAATGTGCTGCTTAAACAATTTTAAATTATTACCTATTTAAGAATGGAATGTTGTGACTCCAAATATTTGTATGGAAAAGTTCCAATCAGATATGCTTCTCTTCTCCATCTTTAGTCCTCTAATTGTTAATCTTAATCACTTGGATTCCATTCTTCAACTGTGGTGGTCAGCACCTGCCTTCAGGATCTTAGTAAGCACCTATGTGTCCAGCGGTACATGCCATGCGCCAAGCTGAATAGTCCATGGAGGATCTCCATGGGCTTCAGTCGGCTCATCTATTAAATGAGAAAACTGCCCAAATTTGTTCAGTCTCCATAGTTTCATAATTCTATAATTTTAATTCTAAAGGTTTGAATTCTAAAGTTTCTAGAGCTTACAGTATAATTCAGGATTTAAAGCTAACATGAAAGTGTAAAATAAAGGTCTTTTGCTACCACCTCCTTGGCTTCAGTGACCCCCTGCAAATAAAAGTAAGACATCCTTTTATGTTTAAAGATCTCACTGAAGTGTATCATAAACTAACGAGCCCATGAACGTTGGGGCACATTGTGATTCCATCTCCAAAGGCTCAGTTTCCCTGTCTGTAAGATGGGTTAGTTAGATCATGGTGCTGGTCTGTGACAGCTTTTGCTGATTTGTGTCAAAATGGGGGAGGGGTGTGGGAACAACATCATTATATTTTTATAAAGCTAAATTTACTATATTCTAAGTTCTGAGATGATTCTTAAAATTTCTGGTATCCATACATTCTTTTCTAAAGTTGGGGTAATAGAAGATGATTTTTTGTTATTGTTGCTTGTTTGTTTTGTTTGTCTGGTTTGAGTATCTTGCTGGCAACTCTATGTCAGTCATTCTAGTTTTAAAATTTATTTTCCCAATCCATGAAGTCCAACCACCTGGAGCTGGCAGGTCAGAAGATTTCTTATTCAAGTCCACTGTACTTATTTCTAACAAGCTTGTGCTTTATCTAGTTCAGCAAATTAACACATTTTCGCCATGACTATAGTCTCTCAGCCTTTCTCTTTCCACCCAAACCCTAGCACCCACTCTCCATTCCAGGCACCACTGTCCCCCAGACACCCAATAAGCACACCCCCTCCCTCCCCGGACTTGCTTCCCATTCCAGGGTCCTTTAAACTCAGATGAAGACTGGCCTGTTTCATAAACCCTTCCTGAATTGTTCCACCCTGTTTCAGCCTGATAGCATTAATGGGGAAAAATGGGACCAACTCATGTCAGAGAGCAGGGACTGCATTGAATATGTCTCTCTTTTTCTCCCCAGCAACGCCTTTCTCTACCTAACACTCTGTAACACCCCAAAGGTTAATCAATCAGAGTATTGCCTGGAAGAGGCCTTGGAGCCTAAGTGACCTGCCCAAGGTTGCAAAGCTGGTTCAGGGAAGAGCAGAGACCAGTTCCCAGCCACCCGCCTCTTCCTGCCAGAGTTAGTGACATTGGCCACTCCACCCTCCTGTCACAGTTCCCGGGAGAACCTCTGTTGATTTAATGCACTGACTTAAACCCTACTGAGTGATTTCAGGATCTAACCAGGTGGCACATAACCTCTTATACAAAGGGCACCTAGAGACTGGCTTTCAGGTGTAACAGTTTTCTAGAAATACCCTCTGTCCAGAATTGATCAAAATCCTCTGAGCCACCTATTTTCTAACACAGATCCTTGGTTGGGCCCTTGAAGTTATCCCCACTTGGCAGCTGGAAATAGCTGCCCCATGGACAGAGCAGGTCTTCGTGACTGATAATTCAGAGCAGGCCTGCACTCTTACTCCAAAGCCCAGTGCCCCAGGTGAACATCTTCTTAGCATAAACATCCTATTCCTTATTATTACTTCCACCAAACACGGATTTTTAGTTATTTCAATTTGAGATAAAATGCAACTTTTGTTTAGACTGCAAAATACTAAGGAAGATGGCCTTTGGAGATTAGCTTTAATGACAATTTTAGTATGTCTTTAAAAGGAAAGATGCACTTTAAAAGGCAGAGGGTCAGGCTGTCTTCCCAACACCCATAAGATGCTGGAGCTTCGCTGTTGCCCAAGCAGCTTGAGGAAGGTTCTGGAACCCGCAGGGTCGGAAAGCGGGCCTGCTCGGGAAGCCACCTCCTCCACTTACTCATTGAGAGCAGTGCTAGTCCTACAAGGTGTGTTTGAAATGTGCACCAGATCCACCTAGCAGCTCCCTGCGCCAAATACCGAGGGAAATCCTTACGAGCTCATGAGCGACAGGAAGGACTCAGCTCACCAACCTTTAATCACTCTGCACCTTTGCGGGAAGGGAGAACATGCCGGAAACCTCCTTTTCTCTTTCCGTGGGTGCGATATTGCTCCATCTCCCCCATCCTGTGGCTGGGAAAGCTGGACATTAAATTACTGTACTTTGCAAAACACAAAATAAGAGGAGGACTTTGCTCGTGCATCCACACTCCCAACAAATTCCCGGAATGGTGCGAATGGTTTTCAGGGGAGCAGCCCTCTGCGGCGCCTGCAGAGTGAAGGGTGCCCTGCGCCGCGCGGCGCCCAGCTGAGCGCCAGGATCCGCGCACAGCAAGGGGCTCTGTGCCTGCCTAAGGCACCTCCCGGTGTGGGGACATGAAGCCTAAAGCTCACCTCACAGCATAGGATCAAATGCCAGTTGAGTGTTTCCGACGGTAAGTGCTGCAGGGATTTGATAACCCCTGTAAAGCGCCAGGTGCTAGGCTGGTTGTTCTGGGGCCAAGAGATAAGTGGCAGCAGGCGGGGAAGGCCTCGTAGACCAGGTGGGAGCCAAACAGCGCCCTTTCCTAGACAGAAAGGCCGGCGCAGCGCAGGGGTAAAGGGCCCGGCTGGCGGGGCCTGCTGCGTGGGGGGCTGGCTGCGGAGCTTGGGGCCCCGCGGAGTGAGCCACGGAAGGAGGCCGCACCTCCGTAAACACCGCACCCACACTGCACCCCGGACACCTGCGGGCGTGGACTGTGTGTTTCCCGCAGGGGCCACGCCTCTTCCCGCCTGTTTCCTCTGTCTGACACACCCTGCCTTCTCCTTTGCCCGGCTGGCACCTGCCTGCCCTCCGAGAGCAGGGTCACACGTCACACTTCTGGGAAGCCCTGGCTGTCCCCCAACCACCCTCTCTGATGTGCCCTGTCCTGACGTGCCCAAGCACTTGGCACATGCTATAGTATAACGATGGGTTTGCAGGTCGTTGTCCCCTGTAGATGGTGAGCGCTTTGGGATGTACCCAAGTGCCCAGCACTGTGCCTGCCATAGAGTCAGCAGTCAAGTTGCAGCCTGCTACATGCTGAGCCCAATGAGGAGGGCAGGCTGGGGAATTTTGAGAGTAGGGGGTGGGGCAGGGTGCACTCTACTCACCGGTAAGGAACTACCAGAATTACAGCTTTGCTGGCCAAAGTGTCTACTGGAGAAGATTCTACCATCTTTTGGCTTAAGGGCCTGCATTTCCTGAGCCCTGCCGAAATCTGCCAAAGCTCCATGGCTACTAGGGAAGTCTGACAGCTCTCAGTGCCTTGGTTTCCCCAAGTGAAGTTCAGTTTCTCAGAGATTGCCACAGAATTGCCAGATATTATTAACATCCTTACCTTTGATCTAGCAATCCCACCCCTGGAAATCTGTCCTGTTGAAATAAAAATACATTCAGGTACTTGAAGGCATCCACAAAGATGTTCATTGCAGCAAAACCTCAGAAACTAAGAGATTGGCCACCAACAGGAAGACCATACCGCCTTCCTGCTGTGTACTCTGCGCATGCGCATCCTTGGTGTCTTTTTATGTGTTCAAAGTTCCTCTTCTAGTAAGGACGCCAGTCAGATTGGACTGGGGCTCACCCTAGCAGCCTCACTGCCGGCCCTAGCTCCAGACACAGTCATATTCTGAGATACTGGGGGTTAGGGCTCTGGCATATGAACTGTGAGGGGAGGATACGATTCAGCCAGCCCATAACAGTGTGAATGTGTGTGAGTGTGTGTGTGTGGCTGTGCATGCGTATGTGTGTGTATGGTTGTGTGTGTATGGACGTGTGTGTGGCCGTGCATGCGTGTGTGTGCACCTTGACTCTGACCCCGCCGTGCATGAGCAGTGGTAGCACACATGCACTCTGACTTGTTCGGGACTTCTTGTGGAGGAACACTTGGTGACTTTTGCTCTTTAAAAAGTATTTTGAAAGGGTTGTGTGTTTCTTGAGTTTTCTTAATTGAAGTCACAAGCAACAATGATTCAGTTGCTTCATCTCAGGTTAACCAATCTTGGTAAATGACATGGGTTGGGAGGTGCTCTCTGATGATAGGATGTTTATTAAATGACACACAGAAACCCCTTCCCTTTAGGGGTTGAGCAAAGCAAAACTCTGGCTGCTTGAGGATAGTTGCACTTCTCATGAAAGGGATGCCTGGCCCCTGTCACTTCCTGGTCTTCTACATCCCTTTGTGACCCCTTCAAGTCTGTTCCATCCCTCACCCACACTTGTCTTTCTGTCCGCTACACGTCTTGTTTTCATCTGCTTCAGCTCCACACAGGTGGAACTGTCCTCTCCTGTAATGAAGTCCCCCAACACAAGCTGAATGAACAACCCCACACAGCCTAAATACGGAAAGCACATACCATCTCCAAAGCCTGGTTTATAAAAAGAACAGTCTGTGTTTTCGTTGGAATGCCTGCTGTGGATTTGGTGGTGTGGCCTCTCCCTGCCCTGCCTTGCCCACTGAGATGTTTTGCTTGCCCTAGAAATGCCTCGATAAACCTTCAGATTCTCTCCTTTTTCTTTTTTTCAATCACTCAACGTGACAGGAATAAGCTGCTGTCAAAGCTCTGTCAAGTAGACCAGGCTGTGCCGGCCGAATGGCAGAACTGTGCGCGCACGCCTGCCAGGCCGCAGAGCAGCAGGACCGATGATGCCGACGGTGCAGCTGCTGCGGTGTAGCACAAAGGGCTCATGGCGTGGTCTAGTCCCGCTTTGCTGTTTATTCACTGGACAACCTCATCACCCCACCTGTCCAGCTTCTCACCTGTGTCACAGGACTGCTCGTGTTCTCAGTGGATGGCCAGCTAGGTCCTAGCCCATGCACAGATGTGCTGCGTCAGTGGCAGTGCCCCAGGCACAGGGAAGGTGGGACACGGCTTTCGTGTGGCATTGATGAAAGAGTTGGCTTGACGGCGGGGCATCTGGGCTTAGGGGTTACCTCGCTACTTCCCTCTGAACCACGCACCGGTCACTGGGAAAGCAGGGATATGAGAAGCAACTTCCCAGTTGCCCTTCCAGGTTTGGACCATCCAGAGAACGTCAGACAGGTGTCCCCCCAGGATCCTACACACAGTGGTCTTTATTATCCCGCTTCAGAGGGTAAGAGGTCTTCAGGGGCTCTGCCCGTGGGGTGGGATTAGGGAAACGTTGCCCTTAACCTCCAGCCTTTGCAGGGCAGGGTCCCCCCAGATCTCGCTTGGCCTCCAGTCCTCCCAGGAGTCTTCCTTGTCTTGAAGCAGGTGCCCAGAGACTTTGTGCCAGGTGTGCAGCAGCAGGTGCCCCAGTGCCCTGGCAGCCCTCACCCTGCGTCCCATCAGGCTTGCGACCACAAGGTGGAGTACGTGGCTCAGCCTCCCGGGGCGGAACAGGATCATGCCAGAGCTCTGCTTCTGCTCAGAGTCCCACCTCCCTGTCACGTGTGCTCACTGCCCTCAGCACCCTGCAGACGATGGGTGGCAGGGAGGCCCTGTGCCAATCACCCCGTCAGCCTGGAGATCTGTAACACTGGCTTAATCCAACAACCCTGCTTCTGGGCACACATCCAGAGGACGTGAAACCAGTGTCTCAAAAAGAACCCTGGTGTTCGCTGCAGCAATTTGCAGCTGTTATTCACAACAGTCAAGACATGGAATCAACCTATGTGTCCATCAACAGATGAATATATTACAAAGAAAATGTGGGGCTCACGCACACACACACACAGGAATATTATTCAGCCTTTAAAAAGAAGGAGATTCTGCCATTAGTGACAACATGAATGAAACTGAAGGACACCGTGCTAAGTGAAATAAGGCAGATACAGAAAGACAAATACTGCATAATCCCACTTATGTGTGGAATCTTGAAAAGCTGAGCTCACGGAAGCAGAGCATAGATTGGTGGTTTCCAGGGGTTAGGGGAGGGGGAAATGGGGAGCTGTTAGTCCAAAAGTACAAAGTTTTTGTTATGCAGGAGGAATAAATTCTGGTGATCTAATGTACAGCATAGTGACTACAGTTAATAATACTGTATTTTTTTATGTATTATACTTCATTTATTTTTGTAAGAAAATAATATTCCATTGCATGGTTATACTTTACCACATTTTAGTTATCTGTTCATCAGTTGATAGTCATTTGAGTTATTTCCACATTTTGACTATCACGAATAATGCTGCTGTGAACATTTGTAATGTTTTGTAACGTACATTAATGTACAAATGAACATTTGTAATGTCAAGTTTTTGTGTGGATGCACGTTTTCATTCTTTTGAGTATATACCTAGAAGTGCAATTACTGGGTTTCAGTAACTTGATAACTCCATGTTTAAACTTTTGAAGAATTGCTAGACTGTAGTCCATCATTTTGCATTCCCACAAGTAGTGAATGAAGGTTCTCATTTCTCTGCATCCTTGCTAATACTTATTATTGTCTGTCTTTTTCACTGGAGCCGTCCTAGTGGGTGAGAAGTTGTATTGCAGTGTGGTTTTTTTTTTATTTATTTCAACATATTATGGGGGGACAAATGTTTAGGTTACATGCACTGCCTTCCCCCCCCTTTCGCCCCCAGAGTCAGAGCTTCAAGCGTGTCCATCCCCCATACAGTGTGCATTGCACTCATTGTGTATGTATATACCAATCCCCTCCCCCGCATCTGCCTGATGCCCGATAAATGTTATTCCTATATGTCCACTTAGGTGTTGATCAGTGAAACCAATTTGCTGGTGAGTACATGTAGTGCTTGTTTTTCCATTCTTGGGATACTTCACTTAGTAGAATGGGTTTCAGCTCTATCCAGGAAAATACAAGAGGTGCTATATCACCATTGCTTCTTATGGCTGAATAGTACTCCATGGTATACATATACCACATTTTATTAATCCACTCGTGTACTGATGGGCACTTGGGTTGTTTCCACAACTTTGCAATTGTGAA
>CAUYRT010038857.1:0-11545 GCA_963574885.1 Lepilemur ruficaudatus
TTTATTTTTCCATTCTTGGAATACTTAGTAGAATGGGTTCCAGCTCTATCCAGGATAATACAAGAGGTGCTCTATCACCGTTGTTTTTTGTGGCTGAATAGTCCTCCATGGTATACGTATGCCACAATTTATTAATTCACTCATGTATTAATGGGCACTTGGGTTGTTTCCACATCTTTGCACTTGTGAATTGTCCTGGTATAAATATTGGAGTGTAGGTGTCCTTTTTATAGTATGTCTTTTGGTCTTTTGGGTAGATGCCCAGTAATGCGATTGCTGGATCAAATGGTAGTTCTACTTTATATGTCTTTGAGGTATCTCCATATTGCTTTCCACAGAGGTTATACTAGTTTGCAGTCCCCCCAGCAGTGTGTGAATGTTCCCATCTTTCTGCATCCACACCAGCATTTATTGTTTTGGGACTTTTTGATAAAGGCCATACTCACTGAAGATAAGTGATATCTCATTGTGGTTTTGGTTTGCATCTCCCTTCTTTCCCTTCAGCTCTTGAGACTTTTACGTTTACCAAAGACGGGAATAAAAGAGGTCAGAAGATGGCAGCTGCATGTGTAGCAACCAGGCCCCAGGTGAGCTGAGTTTCCTCTACCCCTGTACATATACATGTGTGTTTGTACATATATATTTTATGTAAAGGTTATATGTATATGTGAACATAAACATATAAAAGAAACTTTTCTGTATGCATGTATATATGTATAAATTTCTCATTTAGGTTTAACTTATATACAAATCCTAACTGTATTGCTCACTTTTTAGAAACGTATACACCTGTGCGACCATCATTCATATCAAGACGTAGATTAGCATGGCAAAAGGTCTCTTCATGCCCCATCCCAGCAGTGCACCTCCCCAGGGTTAACCACTATTCTAACTTCTATCACCATAGATGAGTTTTTTTCTTGAACATTACATCAATGGAATCCTATAACATGTACTCCTTTGTATCTGCCTTCTTTTGCTTAGTGTTATGTCCGTGAACTCCACTCAAGTTGTACATACCAATAGTTTGTTTTTTTTCATTGCTTGGTAGTTTTCCATTATATGGTCATACCATATTGTATTTATTTATTCTACTGTAGATGATATTCTGGTTATTTCCTGTTTTGGGGTACAGTGAATAAGAATGCAGTCACCATTCTTATATTTGGGTGGACATAGGCAATCATTTTCTCGAGTATATGTCTAGGAGTGAAATTGCTAGATCATATGGTATACATTGGGTTAGTTTTAGTAGAGGCTGCCCAACAATTTTCCACAATGGTTCTTCCAATTTGTACTCCACCAGCAGTGTATAGTTAGTTGCTCTACATCCTTACCAACATTTGTCATTTGTTCATAGTATGTCACTGCGGTTTTAAAAATTTCCTCCTCCCCAGTAAGCAGTGATGCTGACCACCACTTCGTATTTATTGGCTATGTGGATATCCTCTTAAGTGATGATTCGCTCTTTTGAATGGGAGAAGGCTTACTTCCCAATGATGAACTAAATAACTGACCCAGTATGGGAGTTCAGACTAGTCTAGAAAAGAAATTGCTGTGCTTCCCCATAGTATAATATTTGGAACTTGGAGTATTTGGGACATGTCATGAAGTTGATGG
Organism: Lepilemur ruficaudatus; assembly: GCA_963574885.1. NCBI lineage: Eukaryota > Metazoa > Chordata > Mammalia > Primates > Lepilemuridae > Lepilemur > Lepilemur ruficaudatus. The sequence goes on from CAUYRT010038857.1 coordinate 1,621, forward strand.
ACTCTTAAGTGAAGTCCCTGTTTAGACACTTTTCCTGTACTGTGTGCCTTTCCCCCGCTAAGTCGTAGTGGTTCCTTATTATAGATATAAGTCCTTTGTCAAACATCTGTATTATAAGATATCTTCTGCCAGTCAGTGGCTTGCTTTTTTACTGTCTTTTTTCCCCCAATCAATGAAGATAACAGCGTTTTTACTGTCTTAATGATGTCCTTTGCTAAACAGATTTTCTTATTTTTAATGAAGTCCAGTATATGGGTTTGTTTTCTTAATCAAAGTTCATGAAGATATTCTTTGAATATTTTTTGTCCTGGGTTTCTACTTAGGTCTATGAATCATCTCAAATTAAGGGCCTGAGATATGGATCAAAGTTCTCTCCCCCAGTACAATTATCCATTTAATTCAGGACCATTTATTGAAAAGTCTGTCTTTTACTTACTGACTTGCACTAGTGGGTAAAAGACTCTAGTGGGTAAAAGACAGTCATGAATTTGGCGACTGTGTATGTCTGTGTCCATTTTTAAACTCCCTATTGAGTTCCATTGGTCTAATTTTCTCTCTTTGAACCAGTATCCCTTGACACTCACTTGGTAGGGGAGTGAAATATTTTTACAAAATAATATAACATGGGGGGCTTTCCTCCAAGGTAGTTTTAAAGTATATCAAAAAGATAATTGATAAAACTGTCTTTGGCACCTGGCTCATAGGTTGCCGTAATTACATACTCCAGATTAAGACCATTTTCTCTAGAGCTCTATTTCTGAAATATAGAGCTAACCTCCAGGGATTGAGAACTGTCAATACTTGCCTTTTTTAAGGCCTGTCTTGAGCCTCTGCACCAAGTTGGTTCAGGCTTAGCCTATCTCAAGTACATAGTATTTTCCTGTGTCTTTCTAACCTCACTACTTCTGCATGAAGGTGGGGTGGAAGTGGGAGTGGGAGTTCATTGACGGATCTGAGAGCTTTGTGCTTGGAGAGTGAGGAAGGAGAGAAGCATGAAGGAAAGACTGGGATGAAAACAGAATTGGGAAATGAAGGTAATATGAGTGACCCAAATAATCACGGGTATATATACAAAGTGCGGAAGGGCTTAGAGCTAAGGTGCAAAGCATGTTCAGGGATCGGTTTCCTTCCATATGTGCACTGTATGCTCAGGCCTAAGCCCGCCTATACAGCAGGTTCGGTGTCTTTGTGGAGGTCACACGTTTAGAAGCTCATAGCGGAGATATACTTGGTTTTAACTGGGAAAGTATGTTAAATTCTGACTGGTTACCTTTAATTCTGCGTCCTCTTCTTCTGCACCTTCTAAATTTCACAGAAAAGGCCCTGAGGCACATGAAGGACCCAATACTGAATATATATCATTGTAGGTGCCCTTCCCAGACCTCTCATTGACAGTTCTGACCATCGCCCAAGTACTCAGGTCTGGGAGAGCAGAAACTTATCGTTTCAGAAATCAGTGACTTTTGAGGACGTGGCCGTGTACTTCACTAAAAAGGAATGGGACAGCCTGACGTCTGCTCAGAAAGCCTTGTACAGGGATGTCATGCTGGAGAACTATGATGCTGTAGCATTCCTAGGTAAGGCTTCTCTGCTGCTGAGCTCTGCCTGGGCCCTCAAAAGTTAAATGGCCCTCTTATAACTATTAGCTGATCCCAAATGGCAATGTCAGAAGTTGCTAGGTATGGAAAACCCTGGGGTTGTTGACCTCTAACCTTGTTGACCTCTGACCTTGTTTTTGCATCATAAAAGCTACCCCTTTTCCCTACCTGCCTTAGAAGTGATTCTCCAGGAACCTCTGGGCTTGAGCTATATGTTGGTACCCTCAGCCTAGTGTTGAACCTCCAAATTATTTTGAGAGAACTCAGCCCCTTTATTTGCTTCTGGGAAATTGCTCCTAGGAGGCGTGTGTCTTTTTCCCACAGTGGGAATTTTCTATCCTCTGACAAAGAGGGTAAGAAATCTTGTTTCCCTTTAAATAGAAATCTGCCTCCCAGGATATTTCAGGCTTCCTTGGGAGCACTATCCTGAGGCTGCCTCTCAGGATCCCGTCCTCTACCTATCCAGGAATTACCCTCTTTACCTCCCTTGCTTGATCTTGCAGCCACAGACTGAAATTGATTCCTGTGACTCTGCTTATCATTGTGTTTGTTTTCTTCCCTTCAATCAGCACCACACACTTCCAAGCCCGCTCTGATCGCTCAGCTGGAGCAAGGGAAAGAGCCATGGTACAGTCAGCTTCAGGGAGGCCTAAGCAGGAGAAGCCGGAGGGCAGGTCTCATACGTGAGTTAAGCAAGTGTGGGGTGGGGGAGAAGGGTGTTTTCTCCAGCTTTATCTCTTCCTTTGCCTTCATTTCATCACAGTGAAAGGTGTGTGTTCTCTGCCCAGCATTGTGGAGTACGTTGGGATCCTTGAGTACACTCTTTCCTGACTACTCTGTTATTCATTGCTTTCCACCCCTTTAAACTGTAGTGCACAATACCCTTCTTCAGTATTTCACACACAGGGATGCTTTTATCCCTTGGGGATATGTAGGAAATTTTTTCTAAATACTTTACTGGTTATGTGTGATCAGTTCTTTCCAGTTCCCCCAGTTTTAAAAAATTGATAAACTCAGTGCCGTGTTATCTTGTCCACTAACCGGTAGAACAAATAGAAAAATTTATTTTTGCTTTTTATGAGATTTAAAGTATTAAATTTTTATACTGACATATTTCAAGACAGCTTACAGTTATTATGATTTTCTTCCCTTTTAGGATTCATCTTAAAACTAAGAAGATTTACTTATTTGGTGAAATTAATATCCCTTGCAATACAATTAAAAACTTCTTCCAATCGTCGACGCGAGAAAGACAGAAGAGAGGCTTAATTCTTGACCTTTAAGTACCAGTTTCCCAAGTAAGGAGTGGATTTAAGAGCCACCGTAAATGCTGTCAAATGCACGTTATCTTTTTCTGTAGACTGTTCAATTTCTATTGATTTAATGTTTTTCAGGTCATTAAAATTCCTCATCTTGATGTACCTAGCAGTCTCTCAAGTCTTTTTGAAACAGCTTTATGCAGATACAATTCATAGACCATATAACTTACCCATACAAAGAGTACAGTGCGGTGGTATTTAGAATATTCACAGAGTTGTGCAAGCATCATCACAATCTACTTTTAGATCTTTTTTTATGCCAAAAAGAAAGCTATATGCATTAGCAGGCACCCTCCATCCCCCCTCCCACATCTCAGTTTTAGGGAACCACCTACCTACTATCTGTTTCTATAGATTTGCCTATTGTGGATGTGTGACATTAATGCAGTCACACAATATATAGTCTTTTGCTACTGGCTTTCACTTAACATCATGTTTTCAGAGTTCTTCCATTTTGTAACATGTGTCAGTACTTCATTCTTTTTTCTGTGTGAATAATGTCTGTTGAGTGGCTGATACCACATTTTGCTTCTGTGGCCATCATTTGATGGGCATTTGGGTTGTTTGTACTGTTTGCACATTATAAATAATGGTGTTGTGAGCATTGGTGTACAAGTTTTAATGCAGACATGTGTTTTCGTTTCTCATGGGTATATACTCTAGATATATCCTTCCTGGGTCATATGGTAACTCTTTGTTTAACATTTTGAGGAATGCCAAAACTTTCTAAAGTGGCTGACCCATTTACATTTTTCAAATTCTCCACATCCTCACCAACACTTATTATTGTCTATCTTTCTGATTATAGCCATCCTAGTGGTGTGAAGTGGTATCTCATTGTGGTTTTGATCTGCATTTCTTTAATGACCGATGATGTTGAGCATCTTTTCATATGTTTATTGGGCATTTGTGTATGATCTTTGGAGAAATGTCTATTAAAACTCTGCACATTTTTGAATTGGGCTACTTGTCCTTTTATTTTTGTGTTGTAAGAGTTTTGACATCTTCTGCATCCTGAATCCTTATCAGATACATGATTTGCAAATATTTCGTCCCATTTTATGGATTGTCTTTTCAGTTTCTTAATGTCCTTTGAAGTACAAAGTTTTAAATTTTGATGGAGTTCCTTCGTATTTTCTATACACAAAATGATGTCATCTGCAAATAAAGATAGTTTTACTTCTTCCCTTCCGATTTAAGTGACTTTTATATTTTTTTCTTGCCTAATTACCCTGACGAGAACTTTCAGCACAATGTTGAATAAAAGTTGCAAGCGTAGACATTTTCGTTCCTGATCTTAGGTGGAAACGCATTCAGTTATTTGCCATTAAGTATGATGTTAGCTGCGGTTTTCTTATAAATGCTCTTTATAAGGTTGTGGAAGTTCCTAATTTGTTGAGTTGTTATCATGAAATGGTGTTAGAGTTTGTGAAATGTTTTTCTGTGAGTAGCCATGTGGTTCTTGTCCTTTATCCTATTAATATGGTATATTACATTGATTTTTTGTGTGTTGAACGCCACTTTGCATTCCTGACTAATTCACAAATGATGGCGTACAGTGCTTGTTACATGTTGCTAGTATCATTTTTTGATTTTTGCATTTATAGGCCTAAGATGTATTAGTTTGTAGTTTTCTTGTGGTGTGTTTATCTCATTTTGGTATTAGGGCAATAATTGGCCTCATAGAATGAGTTGGGAAGTATTCCATCTTGTTTTTTTTTTTTTTTTTTTTTAAGAGAGACAGGGTCTTAGTCACCCAGGCTAGAGTATAGTGCTGTGATCATAGATAACTGCTGCAGCCTTGAACTCCTGGGCTCACATGGTCCTCCTACCTCAGCCTCCTGAGTAGCTGGGACTGCAGGTGTACACCATCGTGCGTGGCTACTTTTTAAAATTTTTTTTGTAGAGATCAGGTCTCACTATGTTGGCCAAGCTGGTCTCTAACTCCTGGCCCCAAGCAATCCTCCAGCCTCAGCCTCTGCCTTCCAGAGTACTGGGATTACAGGCATGGGCCAGTCCTCCTCGCTCCTCCTCTTGTATTTTTGAAAGAGTTTGTCAGCAGTTAGTATTAATCTTTAAATGTTCTATAGAATTCACAGTGAAGCCATCTGAGACTGGGATTGTGTTTATGGGAAGTACTGAAATTACTTTCTTTCTTTCTTAAAGGTCTATTCCGATTTTCTAGTCAGTTAAGGTAGTTTTTGTCTTTCTAGGAATTGGTTGGTTTCATCTAAGTTATCTATTTCTTGGTATACAATTCATATCATTTTGTCAGTTTTTAGTTCTTTAGTGATGTTCCCTCTTTCATTTTGGGTTTTAATAATCTGAGTCATCTTTCTCTTTCTTGGTCCTCCTGCATAAAAAGTTTCTCAATATTGTTGATCATTTCAAATAACCGATTTTTGGTTTTATTTTCTCTAGTGTTTTCCTAGTCTCTATTTTATTTTTATTCCTCTCTAAAATTTATTATTTCCTTCTCCCCTCTTGCTTTGAGTTTAGTTTGTTCTTGTTAAGTTTGCTCTTAAGAGAGGAGCAGGGGTCTATTCAGCACTGCATCTCGGAGGCAGAGTACTGAAGAGCACACACTTGGGAGCCAGAGTGCTGGTTATTAGCTCTGTGGCTTTGTATCAGGTTTCTTATCTATAAAATTGGGATAGCAATAGTGCCTGTGTGCTCCAACAAGTAAGATAATCCATATATTTGGCACCTAATAAGTGCTCAGTGTTTATTAGTTATTGCCTTTGGTATATTTAATTATTAGTTATTGCCTTTGCTATTATTAGTTACTGCCTTTGCTCATGTTAATTTCAGCCTGTGTGGGTCTGCTTATCTTATAAAGGGCTCTAGCTGCAACCTCTTTCTCCCTGGTTTGTTCTTAGTCCCTGTCAGAGTGACCATTTTCGAGACCTGCTGTTGTTCTCCTCTGGAGCAAGGGGAAGAGCCTTGGGGCTTAGATCTTCAGGGTGGTTTGTCCAGAGAGGGTATGAGGGGCATCCATGGTGAGTGCTGGGATGCTTGCTTCTTGCCTCCTCCCTCTACCGCATCCAGTCTGTTTAGAGAGAACTTCTGTTATTGTGTATTTCTGAGGCTTTTCACAGGAGTGAAAAGTGATCCTCTAGAAATTCATAGGCTGGTCATTATTTTAGTGGGCTTATGACTTACTAACCCTTCATGGAGAAAATTGTTTTTGGTGAAGTAAATCTGAGTCCATTCTCCTAGAGCAGCTCTTTGTAAATGGTGGTGTGCCTACATCTCACCTGAGGCTTTGTTAAAATGCTTACTGTTGGCCCAACCCTATCCATTGTGTAGCTGAGGCATTTGCATGTTTAACAGAGCATTACAGGTGGTTCTGATGCAGATGATAGAAGGACAACATTTGGGAAAATACCGACCCGTAGTCAGTCTGGAATGGCAAAGATTTGGTGGCATTATGATTCATGGGTAAAGTTATTTTGGGTGGTGAGTTAGTTCTGTGTTCTCCAAATCCAGTACTATGTTCTCTGACTATTTTACATATATTACTTATATTTCCCAGGTAAATTACAGGCTTCCTGATAGCAGGAATAATCTCATACTTTTCTCATTTGTGCCATAGCATCTTATATAGTTACTTGATATTTTTTGTTGTTTTTCACTTGATTAAAGAGATTCTATCCTAACTTTATTCTTCTAACTCTTTCTCTATTCCTTTCCTGTCCTATCTGAGCCCTCTATGTCAGTTTCTCATCCCTGTTTGTTCCCAGCATTTTCACAGTATCACTCATTCCCATAGCCCATGACCTTCCTTTATTGACTATCCTTATCTTCTTGGCTACCTTTTCATCTGAGAAATCTGTCTTTGAATTTCTAAACCCTGACAAGCTTTCTCTTCCCTCTTGGGATTCAGGACTTTTCCTTGCATCACCTCATTCCCTACAGGCTCTGAAGGCATTTTATAACCATGTAAAGCTGTGCACTGATAGGACATATTAATCTCACCTGCTGATCTGTTCAGGCAAGCAGTGGCTGATATGCCTAAATCTGGCCTCCTTGCCTGTCTTTTTGTGTATGGCCTGCAAATAAGAATGGTTGAATTTTTTTTGGTGGTTGAAGGAAATCACGAGAAGAATAACATTTTGTTACAAATGAAAATTATATGAAATTCAAATTTCATTGTCCGTAAATGAAGTCTTATCAGAATTCAGACACGTTCATTCATTTACATTTTGTCTGTGTTTGCTTTCACCTTACCATAGAGTTGAGTGCTTGTAACGGAAACTGTGTGGTCTCAAGAGCGGAAAATATTTACCATTTAGCCCTTCACAGAAACTGTTTGCTAAGAGGTGGTATTTTCATGTATTTCTTTGTTTCTTATCAGGTGAAAAAAAAACCTAGGCTGAGAATGAGCATTTGACTTAAATAATTTCTGTGGCATGGTATTCGGTGAATACCTGAAAGGGGAACCTGATTTTCAAGATATCTGTAGGTCAGAGGGCAAGTTAGACAGAGGAAATTTCTCAAGAGATGAAATGAATAAAAATGGGAGTGAGTCTGTGAAAGAGAGAGTCAATAATGAGAAACTTTATATAGAAAATAGAAGCCATCCACAAAAGAAATTAAAAAGAAATATTAGTCATAGTTTTCAGCATGAAACACATCTGTAAGTAGCAGGTATCTAGATTTCCTGTAAATCTGATGTATGGGACAATCATTGCAGTCACAGTTCAGACTTTCTTCAGCGTGGGAAAAACTACACTAGAGAAAAACCATATCAATGTAAGGAATGTGGCAGAGCCTTTAGCCTTAACTCCACTTTTGTCCAGCACCAAAGGATCCACTGTAGAAAGCAACCCTATGCAGGCAAGGAGTGTCACAAAGCATTCTGGGACAACCCCCAGCACAGAGCACACCAGCAAATTCACACTGGAGAGAAGCCTTTTGCTTCAATTCTGGTTTTATATGTCACCAAGAGATCCACACTGGGGAGTGGCCCTGTGTGTGCCTAGAGTGTGGCAAGGCTTTCAGGTCCAGCTCCCACTGCACTAAACACTGGCACGTCCACACTGGGGAGAGGCTCCATGAGTGTAAGGAGTGTGGCAAAGCCTTTGTTTTCAAATCTACACTTTTTCGTCATCGGAGAGTGCATCCTGGGGAGAAACCCTTTAAAGGCAAGGACTGTGGTAAGGCCTTCAGTGAGAAAAATGCTTTGATTTGGGATCAGAGAATTCGTAGTGGTGAGAACCATATGTGTATAAGGAGTGTGGCAAAGCTTTTCTTGTGAACTCACAGCTCATTCACCACCAATTGCTACACGCTGGAGAGAGACCTTACCGATGTCTAGAGTGTGGGAAAAGCTTTACGTGGAACTCAAACCTTGTCCACCATCAGAAATTTCACTGTGGAGAGAAATCCTATCAATGTAAGGAATGTGGGTAAGCCCTCAGGCTGAGAGGCAATTTATATTGATATCAGCATGAACAAATCCACCCTGGCAAGACAGATTTCAAAGATTCAGAGAGTTTGGGATTGGAGGAGCATCAGAGACTCCGTGATACAGAAGGACAGTATGAATGTAAGGACTGTGGGAAAATCTTCATTCGCCATCAGAGTATTCATTCAGGAGAGAAACTTGTAAATGAAATTGTTGGTTCTTGTATTCCCCAAGTGCTTTTTGTAAGGCCCCGTCCTTCTTGGCCTGGTCATACCGTTTCAGCCCTCTGTCTTGCCTCTCCCCAAAGGACTGTCTGCTTCAGCCAATTCTTTCTCCCCGCTCTCTGTGTCACACAGCCTCTCACTTCCTACCTCAGAGCCCTAGCTCTTTCTACTCCCCCAGATGCCTTTCCCATTTCTCTCCGCCTTTCCGTGATCTTTTCTGAACTTAACATGATCCTTCGAGGTCTGCAACTTTGCTACTGCCTTTTGCACTCAGTCTTATGACATGCACCCTCCTCCACCTGGCATCATTGCCTTTCTGTGGATGGCTGTACTGTACTTGCTCCTCAATTGTATGCTGATTTCCCCCCACTCTGTAGTGGACTCAGGTTTTTGTCTTGTGTCTGTTGCAGCCAAGTTGTCACTTCTTCTCAAGAGCAGGAATCGCGTCATTAGATGAAGAAAAGGTCAGAAAGAATGAAGACATTTCCACTCTAAGTGAGTGTATGGCATGGCCATTTGAGTGTAAATTATAGGAATGGTAGACATGAGAAATTTCACTCAACTCAGGAAAGGAGAGATTCAACTAGAAACTAAAGGTATTGCTGTAAGAAAGAGTCCTTGTAGAGAGGTGTTTATGCCTGGATCTCATAGGAAGCTGTAACCTATTTGTATTATAAATGAGAACTGGTTGTCAGTTTTACTTTTTCAGGGCTGATTTTATCAGGTGTGCCACATTCAAGGGATACTAGCTCCTGGGTTCATTTGACATCTCACCAGATACTGATTTATTAAAAAGTCAATATGTTATTTTTCTATATGAGACAGCTTTTCTAGGTCCAAAGGAATAATTTGCTATCTAGTTTCCATTTGTCTATCTTGACTTCTCTCCGTAACTGAGTAGAGCAGCTTCATTTATGAAAAGGTGTAAGCCTTTGTAGGTGGACTGCTTCTAGATGACATTTTCAGGCGTAGGGTGATAAATTAACTCGCTTTCTCCTGTCTCTTCTTTGCGAATGTTACTTTTTGTTATAGTCAGAAGTTTTGCTATGGGAGGTGCGTTTTAGACAAATGTTAAGTGAGCTAGATGTTGTTGACCTTGAGTGAGAATAGTCACAACCTTTTTAGAGACCATGTTATCCAACGGTAAAAAGTGTGAGCTCAGAACAATGTCTTGTAGCTGAAAGCAGTGTTGTTCCTTAGAGAAGAGGCCTGGAGGAGAGATATTGTGTGCTAAGAAAAACAAAAGCCTCAGTGGAGTCCTAGGTTTACATGAATAGCAAAAAGGTTTGGGAACCACGGGATGGGGAGCATCAATCACAGAGCAGAAGAATTGTCCCTACATGTGAGACTGCTGCCTGGAATGTGGTGCTTGTG
>CAUYRT010038859.1:0-24896 GCA_963574885.1 Lepilemur ruficaudatus
CAGTATTCTGATCAAGTCTCATCTATTGAGCGGAAGGTCACAGCTTTTATAGACAAGAGAAAGGGGAACGCCCAGTCATAATGCAAATTAGGTGAAAAAAGACTGACCAATCAGGAAGCATTTGAGGAGTTACAGCTTGCAGTTCTCAATTAGGTCTGGATATGTAAATGAGGCATCCAATCAGAGGGATAGCAAACGCAAAGCCACGTCATTGGCTGTAAAGCGAAACTTATCATTCCTGGAAAACAGAAACTTAACTTCAGCTATGAGGGGGAGGGTAAGGCTCAGGCATAGAAAATCAAGGCTATGGCCAGGCCTCTTGGCTCTGGACAACTGCACAATAAATGTAATGCGCTTGAATCATCCTGAAACCACTCCCCACCCAAGGAAAAATTGTCTTCCACGAAACCGGTCCCTGGTGCTCAAAAGGTTGGGGACCATTGCTTTATAGTATATTGATCATTTATAGTGAACTAATAAGAAAATGAAGATGGTATGGAATGCAGTCGTAACTTTAGAGATTATGAGAAAGAATTTGCTGCTATTTTCCAAGACAGAATATTGGGATATATGGATCATGAATTTAAGCTGTTGTGACAGTTCATATATTCCTCTACTTTAATTCGGTTTTCATTATTTCAGTTGTTTCCTGTGGGACACATGATTATCTTGTCTTTCTTAAACTATTCAGGCTCAGTGCCAAGTGTTTTGATTCAAACATTAATTTAAGTTTCAAGTAGTAAGCTTAACATAAGCTTAGAAGAAAATAGAATATAATACTCTTTTCAAATTGCTTATTTCTTTATCTCTTCTAGAAAAGTTTTTTGAAATGAAGAAAGGACAATGTAAAGATGCTCTAGAAATTTACAAACGATTTCTAACTAGAATGACACGGGTGTCTGAATTTCTCAAGGTTGCTGAGGTAAGTAATATTAAGTTTTGTTGGGAATGTAATTTTTAAAATATTAACTCCTGCTTCTGGAGTACATAATAGAATGTAAGATATGGCAAGACACTCTGCTACAGACTCACAGTGTATCAGGGTTGGAAGTGATTCACCAGCTTCCCACTCAGCTGTACTCTGCACTCCTACATCCCAATCAGATGATCATTTTGCATTCAAATAAAAGTTTCATGGATAATAAGCTCATTTGCGGCTTTGCAATGTGGTCCATTGCTCCATTCCAGCTAATGGCTGTCTTTTATTGTAAGAAAGTGCTTCCTTTTTATTGAACCCTAGATTTACCTTTAGAAAAGCCTGTCCATTGTTCTTACTGTGTAAATAATAAATCATAAATTCTCACTTCTTTACATCATCAGTGATTTAAACACAATGAAAAATCAAAAGGTATAATTCATTTTATTAAAGTTTATAAATTATTTCTTAAGGATATTTCTTTATACCTAATCACAATAAATATGTAACCATATATTTGGTGTTCCTGAGGTTATCTCTAAGTTGGTGTTTTTTCTTATTAAATCTAATTATTGATTTATATTGATACTGGAAATTATGACATTGTTTTTATAGTCCTTTGGCAGGATGACAAATGGGTTTTTTATCTCGCATATCTACTAATTGATTGCTAGAGACTGACCAGAGTGTTGTGTGAAAGAGGTTCTGAGGCTTGACAGCAAAGCATGCAATGCTGTGGATGTGGGACATTCATGCCATGTTTTTGCTTCTTTTTTTTTTTTTTTGAGACAGGGTCTCCCTGTGTTGCTCGGGCTTCAATGCAGTGGCATCATCATAGCTCTCTGCAACCTCAAACTCCTGGGTTCAAGCGATCCTCCTGCCTCAGCCTCCCAAGTAGCTGGGACTACAGGCGTTTACTACTGCACCTGGCTAGTTTTTCTATTTTTTGTAGAGACGGGGTCTCGCTCTTGCTCAGGCTGGTCTCAAATTCCTGGCCTCCAGTAAACCTGCCGCTTCAGCCTCCCAGAGTGCTAGGAGGTGTGAGCCCATGCCTACCCCCATGTTTTTGCTATTTTTGTCATTTTGAGAATATTATTATAAGAATAAGCATTTTGTACATGTGATTTCAAAAGTACTCTACTCCATGCATTGTCTTTCAAATCTCTTTTATTCACAGGAGTAATAATGGTCACATTCAAATTCTAAGACCAAAATAATATCACAAAATGCTGATTCTTGAACTTTGACCCATATAGCATGTAATAAGAATAAAAATATTTTTTAAATATAATAAGAGAAAAGATAAAGATTAGCTCATATAAATTATACATTAAAGGATGTACCTGTGTATTTCCTCATGGGTTTATTGATGTTGGTAGTCTATAAGGCAGGATAGAATTCCTTGAAATTTTTTTTGGTACACAGGTTTTATTTTGACATGTAAAATTTTCACTTTTTGTCTATTGACACCTCATGTTAGCACAGGCCCAATTCAGGCCATTGAGAAGGAAATATACAAAAATAAGATGTCATTTTGAGAGTCTGTCTTTAAATAACTGGATAATAAATATTTTGTTTTTATTTGAGTATTGTGATAAAGACTTTTCATAGAATGGATACTAATTTACAAAATTATTTTTAATAGAATAAACATTAAATCACAATGGGATAACCATAACCATTTGAGTTTTCTTTTACGTTTAAATTGCACTGTTTGTCATTGAAACACTGTTTGAATACTAGTGTTGAGTGGTTTGGTTATGATTGGCTAATACAAACTTTTTTGGAAAATGTACAAATCTCCTCTCTCTACCAAACAGCACTCACGTGGTCTATGTACGGACTCATACTCAATAACCACTCTATAGTTAGTACTGTTTGCCCGAAGAGTCTAAAGAAGACTTCTAGAATACATTTTAAAAACACAACTATATATATTGGCTATTTGGCAAATATTAACAATAAGTTGTCCATTTTTACTTTTTTATTTTATTTATTTATTTATTTATTTAATTTTTGAGACAGAGTCTCACTCTGTTGCCTGAGCTAGAGTGCCATGGCATCGGCCTAGCTCATGGCAACCTCAAACTCCTGGGCTCAAGCAATCCTCCTGCTTCAGCCTCCCGGGTAGCTGGGACTACAGGCATGTGCCACCATGCCGGGCTAATTTTTTATATATGTTTCTAGTTGTTCAGCTAATTTCTTTCTATTTTTTTAGTAGAGACAGGGTCTCACTCTTGCTCAGGCTGGTCTTGAACTCCTGACTTTGAGTGATCCTCCCACCTCGGCCTCCCAGAGTGCTAGGATTACAGGCGTGTGCCACCAAGCCCAGCCAAGTTGTCCATTTTTAAAGAAAAGTTAGAATAGTTGAACAATTTCTATGGAAATATTCAAATTTCCCAAAGAAATTTCTTGAAGTACAGAAAACGTACCATGTCTTGGATTCTTATACTAAAGTCTCGTAAAGCAGACAATTCAAACTTTGTAAAATCCTTGTTTTACAAAAGGTATTTAAAAAGAGGCATTTCTGTTAAACACCCTTCTTTTTTTTTTATAGAATCAAGTTATTCTTAGTTTGCTGTTCTAAAATAAATATCAGACTTGTAGGTGTTATGTCTCCCAGAATATTTGCAGACAGAAAGTGATGAGATTTTTGTGATACTCTTCACCTAATCCTCCAACTACATTGTGGTTCAGAAGTTCAGAGCAGTGAAATAGCAATGTTGAGGAAGAATTCCTAAGTTACGTCTTTTAACAGAATTATCTGTTTAATGGAAACATATCACCATTTCCCAAAATGATTTCAGTATTAAGGATCCGTAATATTTTCATTTTAAAAATACGTCTTTCATTCATATTCATATTTTTAAATGGATCATCTAAAGAGGTATGAAAATGTGAACATAAACAGAATGAAGTGGTTTTAGTTTATAATTTCTTTAATTTGTAATAATATAAGTGGGTTTAGGGAGGCACCAATGGCTTCCTTGTAGCCAGAGTTCAATCATTAGACAATAAAGTCTGGAATTCTGGATTCCAGCATAAGCTGATCCAGAGGGATGAGGGCAGGTGCTCTACACCAGTGGTCTCACCAGAGAGTGACTTGGCTACCCCCTCTTCCTCAGGGGACAGCATCTAGAGACATTTTTGGTTGTCACACTGAAAACGGTGACTACTAGCATCCAGTAGGTAGAGGCCGGGGATGCTGCTAAACCTCTTATGATGCACGTGACAGTCCCCAACAAAGAATTATCCTTCCAAAATGCCAGTAGTGCCAAGGCTGAGAAATCCTGCTCTAGCCATAGAAAAGGCAAAGGAAAGAAGGTAGTTCAGCATTTGACACACAAATGGACTTTCCAATCTCAAGTTTCCCTTACTGTCTTGGTAGGAACCCAGCACTTTTGCTTCATGTGTTTGCTTCTGCATTTCCATCAGCATAATCAAAGTACTTCATTTCTCAAGGAGAGAGACTTTGGTTTAACCCACTTTGTTTCTTTGAACCTCAATTTCATTATTTATATAAAGTGATAGAATTGAACTTATAACTTGTATTTTTCATCAACTTTTTACTTTGAATAATTTTCAAACCTACAAAGTAATTGATATAGTATAATGAACACATATGCTCTCTTCATTGATTCACACTCATTAATATTTTTCCATATTTGCTTTTACTCCCTTCTTTCTCTCTTTCCCTCATCCTCACGCTGCCCAAATTACCAACTTGAATATGCTTTTACCCAGTAATTCCACTCCTACAAATGTGTACTATAGATGCAAAATGGTCTGCACAGCATTGCTTGCAATGGCAAGAGGTTGGAAGCAACTTTAATTTCTGTTAATAGATAACTCATTAAATAAACCATAGGACAAGTAAGTTCTATGCAACTGTTTCAAAAATGAGGACATTTTGTATATTGGTATGGATGTATCTCCAAGATATATTGTTAAGTGAAAAATGTAAGTCTGTTGTATATAATATATAACTTGTATAAGAATGGGGAAATAAGTATATATTTGTATGTTTCATATTTCCTTGAATATATGTAAAGAAACTCAGGAAGGATACATAAGAAACTAACAAAGTGGTTCTCTCTATGGGAGAAAGGGTGGAAACTATACCCTAAACAACTTATTAAAACTAAACAATCATCCCCTGTCCAGAGCACTTATTGGGCATAATTAACTATTTAAATTTAGTCTAAGCAGTGCTCTAGATTTTTAGCTACAATCATTCATGGAGGATACCTTTAAATTTTATGCTTCCATTTATTTTTTATTATAGTAAAATTCTATATATTTGTCATATCTAGATATATTAATGAAATCATTGCTCTGTTACTTTGAGTGAAAAACTGCATAAGAAGTATATGTTCAAAGTGAGATCAATATACATAAAGAAACAATTCTTTTACATCAAGACTGGGTTGTTGTTTTAACTAATCATGTAGGTGATCTTCCATTAAATGTAAAATAATTAATTTTAAAAATTCCACTAAGGGCCAGGCACAGTGGCTCACACCTGGAATCCCAGTACTTTGGGAGGCTGAGGTAGGAGAATTGCTTGAGGCCAGGAGTTTGAGACCAGCTTGGGCAACATAGCCACCCCCATCTCTACAAAAAATTTAAAAATTAGCCAGGTGTGTTGGTGCATGACTGTAGTCACAGCTACTCAAGAGGCTGAGACAGGAGAATCTCTGAAGCCCAGAAATTTGAGTCTACAGTGAGCTATGATCACGTCACTGCACTCCAACCTGAGTGACAAAATGAGACTCTGTCTCTGAAAAAAAAAATCCACTAAGTAATTTCTTATTTTTTTTAATCCACAGCAAGTTGGTATTGATAAAGGTGATATTCCTGACCTCACACAGGTAAGTGACTCTCTCAGTGGGAGATTCAGTATGCATGAAATTATTACTCCATATCTTTCCACAAATGGGCATAAGTCTTGTAAAGCATTGTGAATTTAGGCCAACCAACTTTCTTGGAAATTATTCTACCTTACTTATGCTTCTTAGCTATTGAAGATATTTCTGGAGGTAATAGGAAGATTTCCTGCCCTTATGATAATAGTTTTTTCTTTAAAGGCAGTTGAATTTTTACTAATTGAACTCATCTTTTCATTCTTGACCTTGATCAAAAGGAAACCTTAAATAATGTTAATAAAAGTGCTTTAGCTATGAAAAGTGACTATTCGTAGACATGATGATCAGAACACTGGAACTTTCCTCCTGCTGTCTTCCTAGTTTCTAGCATGTGCCAGGTATGAATGAGGACCATGAATAGGAAACACCCCGATGTTATAGTTCAGCTACACTGATTCTTGTCTTCCTTATGAAATGGAAGAATTTTCATGTATAAAATAACCTTTTTAAAAAAAAGTAGTAGTGGTAAATAAGTAATTTTTCTGGGGCCCATCAAGTAAGTGACACCAATAGTGAGGCTTCTTTACCAATCCTTTCATCCGTCAAAAGTGTGCAGTGTATGGCCCCTAAGATATAGAATCAAGGTCATTCACAGGTACAGCATTATCGTATGACGTTTCTCGTACTTGTCAGGAACTGTTTTTATTTAATTACTTCGTTATGATAAATTTCTGTTCCAAACATGTCCTTTAACTAGAGATGTTGTTGTGGAGGTTATAGGAGAAAATGCAGAGCTACTACCTTATATACCAGCAATGAACATATGAATTTTCTCTTTGTAAATAAAGATAGTGATTGTAATAGAAGAAAACTGTCATGATGAAGATACTCACTTTTTAATAATATGAAAGTGTGTTTAGTAATTTGCTATCCTTATAATGCTTTGAAATGTTTCTATATTTAAAGTAATGTTAATCCTTAAATTTTTATTAAAAATTAGGGAAATCAAAGAAATGATCTTCTATATTTGTATTATTAAAATACCAATTAAATATCGAAGTTCTTTGTAAATGATATTTGTAGAGCAACTCAACATGATGGAATTATATTTTTAGTTTAAAAGTTGGGAAATAGCTCTAGTAGACAGAATATTAGTATAAAATATTTCTGCTACTATGGGAAAATAGTTTGAGTAGGCACATGAATAAGATACGGGTATCATTTTGGTTATGACTAAAAATTAAATGTGCCTACATCAAGTACCATTAAAAATCTCTTTCTTAGATATAGATTTAGCTTTGTAATACTATAATAAAAATCAAAGTACATGTGTTTTCATTTAAATTATTCAGTTATAATAAACATTTACATTACATTTTTTTAAAATAACCCAGATAAATAGTACATGTTAACTTTTAAGGTATTAAAATATTTTGCTTAATGAATAGCTTCTAGAAATTGCAAATCATCTTTATTTCAACTTTATAGACACCTTTACTGTGGAATGAAAGAAAAACTAGACGTTTTGTTAAGGAGTGGCTCTTAGTTAAGAAGAAAATAGGTCCTCATTTGTCTCATTTAGTTTGGGCAGAGTCTGAATGGATATAAGGAAAGATTTAAAGAACTACTTAGATTCCTTTTTGTTTATTAAATTAGAAAATGATAGTATATCATTGAAAGAAGGATTTATATACTTGGGCTTAATTTTTAATGATATTATAATATTCATTATAATTTATATAATCTCCTCTCAGGAAGTCCAGAAACATAATATTTTATTTGACGATGTAAGGTGTGTGTTTTCATAATTTGGGGAACAGAGATTCTACCCTCAAAGAAGATAATGTCTTGCCCTGAGTCTAATAGAAAACTATTCTGTGGCAGAAATTTATTAAAATCTGTTAGCACTCTATCCTCTGCTTTTGTTATGACCTTAAAAGCCACACACATTTCAATATTAACATTTATATTCAAAATAAATATTCGTAATATTCTTCTTCATACAAAAATTCCTCTAGTCCAATTCTCCAGTGTTTATTTAAATCCCAATACAAGAGCATGCTTCTCAAATTTCTTAATAAGTAATGTAATTGTGGTTTCTTTTGGGATTGTGAGCTACAAAGAGCTAAACACCCTCCCTAATTCTTACATAGAGCCCCCTTCCAGAGGTCTCATGGAGGTCTCTAAATGAACTAGAGATTTAGGCCCTTTGTGACAGTACCGTCATGTCTGAGCTAGAATATAAGCTGTTCTGGGGTTAATCCTTTAAACAGTGTTCAGTCCTTAAAATCAGGATTAATCTAGGGATGGGTCAGAAGTATCAGGTTATATGGACTCAATTCAGCTCCTCTGGCGTCTGTGGCCACTATGGCCACTCAATCTAGCCATGGCAATGAAAAAAATTCCTGTCAGAAGAGAAGGTTAAAGAAGAGATGGAGACTGAAGGTCTTCCTATTGACTGGGAGTAGGAATAGGATGCTCATAACTAAAAAAGCATTGGCATTCCTCTTGCAGCAAAATGGAACAGAGGAATAGCATGGATATCTTCATAAATCCAATGTGTATCTTTCAGGTTAGAGAATGCATGATAAACACCAATACAGTCATCTGTAGCCATTTTTAAATTGTACGTATAGTATCATCATTATTGCATTTGAATTATTCATGGATATCAATGAAATTTTTCAAAGACATTCAAAAGTACTGTTTTGGGTAAGAAATGAATATGATATTAGAGCTGAAATATTTCTCCTCAGCACTTTCTAGTGGTTTCTTAGAGCTGATGATTAAAAATTTGAATGCTCTTTTGATTTTTTGTTGGTTTTGATGGTACTTTATAATCCAAAGCATCTAAATTGTAGATAGATGCTTTCCTTTGGATTCTGGGCTCACAATCAGCTATGAATTTGTTCCAAGAAAAGAATTGTTTTAAATATTGTTTCCTGTTTGGGGGATGTGTGCATTCCAAATGTAAAATGTCTCCATTTATGAAAAATATCTTAGGTTTTGTTGTCAGGAGTTATGGTTGATCTGAAAACTACTGGTAAAGAAAAGTCTCCTTTTAAAGATTATACCACTGATGAATTGGTAACTGACATGTTGCTATCTATTAGCTTTCACAGGCTAACTCTTGTTCTTTGGAGTGGTGTTCCCATTTGATTGGTCTATTGACTTTGGCATTTTTTGAAATGAGCAACTAAAGATACTACAAATTATACTTTGTTGTCTTAAGTTCCTTTTACAGCAGCAGAGGCATTCTCAAAGTTTTGCTTCACTTTATTGTCATCTGTGTGCCAGGGTGTCCTTAGTGCCATAGATACAGTTGAGAAGAAGGCAGACATTCCTGCACTCCTGGATATTACTATCAAAGTATTTTTTTTTCCTCCAAATACAGTTGAGGAATTTATTTCTCTTATATTTCATATATCCTTATAAGAGATATAAATGATGAAGCACTTTTAAATCTCTAGGAAAAAGTGCTCCAAACTTAATTTTATGTGCAGTGTATTGCTAAATAACTCCCCTTAAGATAAAAGTCAGTCTTATGGTCTTGTATTGCTTGGTCAGATTTCTCTTTCAACTATTGTGATTTTTGTGCTGCCTTACTTATTTTAAATTTTCTTACCTAAATTATTAAGAAACTTTACAAAAAAGAAAAATTGCAAACTATCTTCTTGGGTTTTTGTTTTGCTTGTTTTGTTTTGTTTTCAATAACTAAGAAACTTTATAGGAGAAAATATTACCTCTTTTTTGTTATCCCATGTTTGTTACTCTCTATTTTGTGACTATCAATGGCATTTATTTTTCTTAAACAGTGTTTTAAATTTAGGTTTAGCAAAACGTCACACTTCCTTTACATTTCATTAAACATTCAGAGGATCTAAGTCTGTTAACTGGAAAGAAGTTCTATGGCTTAAGATAGATATATATATATTTGTGTATATATATATGTGTGTGTATATATATATATATATAATATTTTCCTTACTGTGATCCCAACAAAAAAAATGGAAACATGAAAAGTTCAAACTTAAATGCCCAGGCCTCCTAGGCTCCATCATCACCATTGTCAACGTTAGTGACAATTAATGTGACAATTTTTAAATTATCAGATGTGAATTCACCTAAAAATTCTGAAGCCATTTATATTTTCTTCCTTTTAAGGTTACATTCTTTGTTCAATGAGCATTTATTTATAGTTTATAATCTGGTATTTAGAACAGAATTTCCTTTATCTCTTTTAAAAATACATTTTTAAAGCTTAGAAGTATATTCCTAGTTGTAATTTACTAAAATTTGTTGAATAAGTTCATTTTCATCTGAGATATATTTTAAAATTCTAATTTTTATAGTTTTTTAAATTTATTAATCCCCTGATAATGTGTTTTTTCACTGTATAGTCTAAAGCTTTTTAGATAATGTTGACAGTGCTGTCCCTTTCTATCCTATCTTTATCACTTTGATCAGGTTAATATTTTTATTCACTTAGTAATTTACATTTATAATAATCACACAATTATGTATATATAATCATGTAAATGTTGAGACATTTTATCTATTAGTGAAATGAAAATGAATAGTAAATGTCCTAAATTTTCAAAATTAAAAATTTTTAGTAAGAATTTTATTTTAATTTGTCATTAGAGGTACAATGTAAAAGGTGCAGTTATATGAATTTCTTTGAATTCAGTGAGCTATTAAGCACTTAGCATAGTTACTTTGAAGTCCTTCAAAATTAATTTCTCATTAAAGAACAATTGTCTGTAAGTGTAGTTATATATTTCATTTGTTAAACGCTATTCTTTGAATGCCTATGCTACTGTGTTAAGGTCTATTTTACAAAGATGAAATTAAAATTATTTTATGAAGATGAAATTAAATCTCTAATGCTTGAGGAATAGATTGGATGGAATATTTGTATGAACCTGTTATTTCTCTTTCTAATATACAGTAAAATACCATCACTTTGTATTGCCTAAAATTTTATTTATAAAAAGAAACATTAAAGTACTTTTTAGTAGAAGAGTTAAAATATATTAAGTCTGCCAATATACAGTACTCTATTGTATTATTACATAATTTTTGTTACAGTTACTTTATTATATGTATAAATTAAATAGCTCAATGATAAGAAAATCTTGACTATTAGAATTATGTTCTTTTTCCCATAATTCTCACTCCCCCCCTTTTAAAATATATTAATAGTAATAATTTTTCCTAATATTTCAGTCAAATGTGGATAAGTGAGATTTTACTGTATTTTCAAATTTATGTAAATTTATATTTGGGCACTTTTATTTTTGACTTGGATATAAATACCTATTCCTTTTTTACTATGTGTGGGAAGGTGGTGGTGAACTTGATTTGAGTTTATTGCATATAAGTAACATCTCAGTAAAAGTCTGTCCAATGTAATCTCTACACTGAAACCACGCTGTGATGCTGTTTGTTATGCAGTGGAGTTTAGTGTATTTAATATGGGCCTGTCTAATAATCCATGGAATTTAAATATTTAAATATAAAAAAAACTAGAATTAAATTATATCACATATATATTGGGGTCCATCCACAGACTTCCACTATACAAAGTTACAGTGATGTTACAGTGTGTTTACTTTGAAAAAAAAACAATGCAGACATTTATTTTTACTTTCTTATTGTAGGCTCCCAGCAGTCTTATGGAGACCCTTGAACAGCATCTAAATACATTAGAAGGAAAGAAACCTGGAAACAAGTATGCATTAGTTGTATATTCTAAATAAGATGAAAAATACTAGAGTGGTTCTTTATAAGAATGAAATTTACCATGGTACAACTGACACCACTACAGTTTTAGGGTATGCTTTATTGTAATTTTTCTGGGTTCCCTCAGAACCCCTGCCCTTTCTATTATGATAGTGTAACCTCATGTATAGATAATCTATCTGCAGGCGAATGCAGCAAATTAGTAGATTGTACCTATGTTAACTGAACCTACAGCTTTATATATTAGCCCTTACTTAGAAGGAATTAATAATATATAGAAAAAGAGGCCAAGCACAGTGTCTTATGCCTATAATCCCAACACTTTGGCCTAGGTGGGGGGATCACTTGAGGCCAAGAGTTTGAGACCAGTTTGGGCAACATAAAAGTCAGCCGAGCTTGGTGGCACATGCCTATAGTCCCAGCTACTTGAGATGCTGAGGCAGGAGGATCACTTGAGCCCAGGAATTCGAAGCTACAGTTAGCTGTGATCTCACCACTACACTGCATCCTGGACAACAGAGCAAGACACTGTCTCTAAAATAAAACAAAATAAAATGAAATAATAATAAAAATAAAAAGTTGCTCATGTTTAAAAATTGAAGCTGTTATCATTGGACCTGAGTGAAAACAAGCACAGTTTCACAAGCAGCCTGGAATACTCTGTTACCAACCCCATGTGAAAAAAGCAAAGCTCTTGAGTATAGTTTTCTGCACTCCAGTCTCTCCCCACTTGAACCAGGCATGGTATGCTACTGACATTTAACTCAGAGAGTAGCAATCAAGTAGTGATAAGAGCAATTTTACTAGATGTTCATACCTTTGTGTTTGGGTTCTTATATTTTTGACTATTTTTCCTCACTGCCTCACAAAAAAAAATGCCCAGGTTTCTTTTTTTCCATCTCTCCAGAAGGTGTAAAACTTGTTTATTCACAAGACCTGGTGCTTTCCAGTCTTCGTACCTTGTTTAGTCTATAATTCTGCTGACCTTGACTGCCTACCCCTGTTGTCCTGCCTGTGTAAATCTATGTATCCTGGGAGGTCCATCTCCAATCCTCCCTTCTCATAAAGCCTTCCTTAATCATGAACTGCCCTGTATTGAGGCTATTTTTTTTTTTTACATATGTGATTTAAATAGATTTTCTGAATTTAAAGGTTAGGAACTATTTTATACTTCATTATCTCTACCTAAACACTTAATGTAGGTCTTTCTACAGAGGCAGCTTGAAATATTTGCTGGTGACTCCAGCTTTATGTTCATTGCATTTAAGCTGACAGCAGGAGTTAGCAGAGACAGCCAATGAACTGATCATTGCAGGGCTGTAGGCTGGTCATAGATTTTTACCTATGATAGAACTATCACAATGCAATTCTTTTCTGACTTTCTCCCCTCCGTGCATTTTCTAAATGTAGGCTTGTATCTTGATGTTACTTTTTTGCTGGGTATTTTATTAGCCAAACGTCATTTCTGTCGTCTTTTCCAAGTTAGTATAGAAATTATTGCACGTTTTAAATTTTCACTGACAAACAGCTGTATGAGCCTTCCAGGCAATTACAACAGAGCTGTTTGGAATGATGGACGGCAGGTCCTCTCAGGGGCTCTATCACGGTTGTTTCCACAGTCCAAGGTCGGCCCCCAGTTTCAGTGTGGCAGAGGATAATCAGACTTGACGTGAGACATTAAATTCCAATAAAAGATGCCCACTTCCAGTTACTGTTGGAACCACCCTCTGTTAGGGTATCTGAGAAGCCAAATGAGTTGGCTAGGATTTAAGTAAATGAAGGCAGGAAGCTGAGAAATGTCCCTGCTCCTGTGGCAGAAAGACTTCTTTAGCCCCTGGAGTTAGAGTCCTCCCCCGTGCAGTCCTGGATGCATGGTGCAAGTCAGCTTCTCTGCTCTCTTCCCTCTCAAGGTCCCTCACACCCTGCACAGGGCCACACTCTGCCCTGGTTTTGTGTTGAATCTGCCAGTGCTGCAGTTACCTGAGAAGCCTCCTTTCCTAGCTAGAGTGGGTTTCATTAGTCCTAACTTCAAATCTAAATTTCCCCCCTTTTGGCCACTGCAAGCTATTTTCAAAAAGAATTAGCTGTGGAAATTTAATTATGTTTCTAGAGAAGTAAAATTTTAAAAACTTGATAATCTTCCATTTTGAATTACCTTTTGCTTAGAATAATTTTTCTTTCTCCTTTAAAATCATTTTATGCTTGTCAAATTTCTTGTCTGAATTGGCCAAGACCACATTTGACCTTGTCTTTTGCTTATCCCCTATTTTTAAAATAAATGAACGACAATAGTTAACTATTTTCTTCTTTGTATGTTTGTGCTTACCTGGGAACTTAAGTGAAGGGTGAGTACTGTATGGAGTGACTTTTTTGCATTTGGTAATTACTAAAAATGCAAAAAACACTCTTAAGATTCCACATCTGGTATTTAGAACAGTTAAAACTGATTTCTGCCCCTTCTACACATCTGTGTTTTTTCATTATGCTTTATTTTTGTCTCCGAAGGTGACTGGCATAAATAGTTTTACTTTCTTTTGGTCTTCTTGCATCAAGACCGACAATCTCTCTTCGATGTATATATACTCCTCTCAGATTTTAGAAATCAAAGATTTTTCATTTGCTTAGTAAACAAAATATTTTCCCATGGCATATGGCAGAAGTGCCAAAAGACAGTTTTATAAGGAATTGTGATTATTTAAAATTGTTTTCTTTGTCTTCTAGTAGCAGTGTAAAACTCTTCTAACTTCTAAGTCAAGTATATACCTAAAATGAAGCATTCGCAAATGTCTGCTATGAAAAATATTTATATTTATCACCTTGTGTCCACTGATAATCACTTTTGCAATTGTATGCAATAGTGTGTGATATAACTTTGTATATTGTTTGTTTTTATGATTCCACAAGAAAAAGAGAGAAATTTATCTCACTCTACTTGTAGGTTGTTTACTAAGTGTTAAGGGTCTGGGAAACCCAAGATAAGTCTTTTGTAATTAAAATTATTTGGAAGATGTAGATAGGCTTTTCACAACCTGTTTTTGGGGGGCTTTTTGGTGGGTTTTTGGGGAGGTTGGGAGTTTTTTGGGTTCTGTTTTCTGTTTTGACTAGCATTTAAACTCAAAACAGTTTAGGGATTATTATTGTGAATCAAATAAGAAATAACAAATTTCCTCTTTTAACAGCTTCCTTGGCATTTGCTATGTTCATAGTAAAAACCTATGAATTTGTTTGTAGTAGTTTACAGAATTTAGAGTACATTACTATATGGGTCATACATTTTCTTCTAAAATTATCTTGGTGCCTTGTTTTTGCCAACATGGTTAACTATGAACTAAATTTCTCTAGATGAAATTATTAATATAAGTATTGGTCTTTTATAAGCATCATTGTCTATGTATTAAAGATTGTAGCATTTTCCTTCATAAAGGGCAATGACTAACAGTAGGGTGGAAAAACCAAACGAGGAACATGTAAGAAGATGCAATGTCTATGTTGTGTAAGAGATGAACAAATGTGTCAGTCTCATCTGTGTTTTTGGTGGGGCAGGCTGGAATGTGTAATGAGCACAGGCTCTGGGCAGCAGGTAAACCTGGACCAGTCTTAAATCCACCATTAATGTATGATACTTGGCAAGTTGTTAACCTCTCTGAGCCTGGGAGCCTTCAGATTTTAATCAGTGATTAATGATGCTTTTTAAAATTACAGCTCCATCAGAGTACCTCCTGTTCTCACCTTTTTTATTAAATCATGACAAAAGCCAGATCTGGTTCATGGGAACAGCAGTTATACATCCTGACAGTTTAGCTTCCCATATAATAGTTTTTTAAAATATTTCTGGTTAATTTATCAATTATAGAATGTATACATGAACATATTCTGATTTGAAAATGAAAATAACACAGAAAATGTCAGGTGCTGTGTAAAGTGCTAGGGACGTAACACAATGGGATGAGTTCCTTCCCTTCAAAGAACCTAACATCTAGTGAAGACAATAGATAATTAAGATATAATGCATTTAATAGTAAGTGGGATGATATCTCAAGAAAGACAGTAGGAGATTTTCATTTGTTTACTTAATTCGTGGGATAACAAGTATCACTTAGTAATAGTGGGTTCATGTGGGAGCGTGGCAAACTCATTGTTTTGCCAATTATGATTTTTCATACTTTGCTTTGAGTATGATATTCTTTAATAGATATTCTTTAATAGAACAATTCTGTCATTTTTACTGTATCTTTATTCTTGCTCTCTGGTGGAAAATATGTTTTAAATTTTTATGTATTAGTTTGGAAATATATTTCAAAAGTTCTTGCTCATTCTCAATTCTTTTTTCTGTGTTGGTATTTTTCCTTGTGTCAGTACTGCTAAGAATTGGTTCATGAAAATTGCTTGAAGGAGAAACAAATTAATTTAAATTAATTCATCCTTAGAAAGTAACCATGTCAAATGGCTTCTGTGTTTTCTTTGCAGAGTTCAGGCTTTGAATTTTTTATTGGATTTTCATTTAAATTCCCTTCCTTATATATATTTTTTCCATATATGTATATATGGAAAATGTATACACATGTATATATGTATATATATGGAAAAATGGTGGGAGTAGAGAAATCAGCCAAGGACTCACTAAAGACTTTTCAACCTTATGCTGTACTAGATTTTTGAGTTCTTGAGTGACTTACCATAGATATAGAGAACACTAAGAATCCATTTATTTTAGTAAACCTTTGACATGAACAATATAGATAAGTGTGTATCCTTTTCCTCATAGAATATGTTACTCTTAAGATAACCTTTAGCCAAACTACACAGAACCAAATCATTGCCCTCATGCTTCTGTCTTCCTTACATAGCAGAAATCTCTATGTGCCCTTGCTTTATGTTATTTATATGCATCTTAAGTAAAATCTAAATTTTCAAACAGGAAATGGCAGGCATGTATTTGCAAATGCAATTGAATTTAAAAGATATCAATCTGGCATATAATACTGCTAAACGTTCTATGTCTAATAAGACAAAAATTCATAATTCATAATATTGTATAAAATTCCATTTACTACATTTCTACTAATTTTGTTTTGCTACTGCTATGTGTGATATTTTCTCTGTAGTTGAGCAGAAAGCCATCTTTGCCATTCGATAAGACCCTGCATATAGGCTACTTATTGAAATTTGTTTTTGTCTTCATTTTTTTTGTTATTCATTTTTCTACCAACTCAGGTTAATAAAATGTGAGCTGTTCAGGCAGTTGTTTTGGAAGCACTTTGCTAGAAATGACGTGCAATAGACAATACTAAGAGTAATCTAACTAAAAACAAATTTATGCCTTCCTAATTTTTTCTCACTCCCTTAGAAACAAGCATCAAAGTAGCTCTTCCTTATCAAGCACCCACTGGTTATAATGAGATGATGGGAATATTTTTCCTAAAGAGTTTTCATTACAGCCATGAAAACAAACAAACAACCACCACCAAACAAAACCAGACAAACTTCACGAGTATGAATATGAAAGTTCAAACATTTCAGGCACAGGGCTTATAGAGCTCTATTTTTCACAGGGTTCCTACTTTTGTGCATCACAACTGTGACTAACTGAGTAACAATGTACTTTAACCTTAGTGAGTTAAACCAGAGGTCTGTTGGGTTTTTGTTTGTTTTAATTCTATAAAGTATAGTTTTTCTCAAGTCTCGGCAAAATTTTTAAAATTCCAAATTGGACAGTTTATTTTATATGGACGTAGGCAATAATGATGGATTCAAAGAATTTGCATTGCTAGAGATAATAGAAAATGATTTTGAATTTAAGACTTTCTAGTGCTAGAAAATAAGTTGATGGAAAACACTGGAAGAGGTTATCATACTTGAGTAAAAGATAAAAAAGATTTTTTAAAAAATAGTTTGTCCGTTACTTTAAAAGTCTGTTACTTATAAACAAGTCAGTGCTTGATCAAGTGATACCAAACTTAAATGCTTCTACAAATGTATTCACCTATATTCAATTTTAATTTTTTTATGTTGTCTTTTAGATCTGGTGCTCCCTCTCCATTAAGTAAGGTAAGTTTGCTTTTCGGTTTTTTTTTTTGTTTGTTTTTTTTTACCATTTTACCATCTTAAAGTGTACAGTTTATTAGCATTAAGAATATTCACGTTGTTGTACAATCATCACCACTATTCATTTCCAGATCTTTTTTTATCTTCTAAAACAGAAAAACTGTACCTACTAAACAATAAGTCCCCATTCCTCCTCCCCCCAGTCTCTGGCAACCGCCATTCTACTTTCTGTCTCTGTGAATTTGAATATTCTAGGTACCTCATATAAGTGGACTCATACAGCATCTGTCCCTTTTTGACTGTTTTTTTTTTTTTCATTTAGCATGTCTTCAAGGTTCAGCCATGTTGTAGCATGTGGCAGAATTTCCTTCCTTTTTAAGGTTGAATAATACTCCGTTGTATGTGTGAACCACGCTTTGTTCATCCTTTCATCTATTAGTGGATACTCAAGTTGCTTCCACCTTTGGGGTATTATGAATAATACTGTTGTGGATATAGGTATACAAATATCTGTTTGAGTTCCTGATTTCAGTTCTTTTGGGTATATACCCAGAAGTGGAATTGGTGGGTCATATGGTAATTCTAATTTAAATTTTTTGAGGAAAGATCAGTTCACAGCTTTATGTATATTCCTTTATATCAGTTTCTCAGTCCAGTGCGGTACCGTGTATGTGATTTAGTCTTCAATTTGGACTACATATTTTTAAAGTAGGAGAGATTTTTCATGTATTTATATTATACTTAAAGACAAATATATACTAGTTACAAAGCATTTTTACATAATTCTGAATCACAGCCCTGTGAGACAGGTAAGACATGTGATTTCGTGTGTGTTTTAATGGTAGAGAAATCAAGTGTAATTAGGTGCACAAGTATGCCTTTTAGACAGTCTACTCAATAATTTTAATAACTCCTTCACCTCCCCATCTCCTTTTTAACATGTTGAGTGACAGGGTTATTAGTGACAAGAGTATTTACTTCTGTAAGTCTGTAGTTCACATTTACCGTTGTATTTTTCAGGCAAAAATATTATAAATGTGCTCTTCCCTCTTTGACAAATTTCCATTATGTAATTGCTGTCATTACAGACATTCAGGGATATCATTATGACTGCACTAGTGATTCCCAGACACCAAGTAGCATCCCCGGGCCTGGCTGGCTGCCTGCCTAAGATTCCCTCAGGGACCTCGAACAGTCAGCCAAATAAAACAAACAAGCAGAAAGCTCTCTGGTTATTCTGACACAAAGCTAGGTTTAAAACCATTATATCTATGCGAAAAGTCCCAGTATATGACTTCTGAGTAGAGTGTGGTAAAATTGTGGCATCCTTTAGGTTAGTCTGTTTCTACATTTTGGCGAAATTTAATTTTACTGACTTTCTTTTAGTAATAACAGGACTCTTTGGGTTCTGTTTTCCTAGTTCTCACATTGCCTAAAAGCTTGTTGTTACAAGGCATTTTTAAGGGGCTTTTGTACACCTTCGTTTTTGTGGTTATGTTGATAGTATTTATTGCAGTCATTAAATTCTTCATGTTTCATAAATATCACTTTTCTAAGCTTATTTATATATATATAGGCTTTAAAAAAAGTCTCTCCTTTTTTAGAGGAGTTGTCAATGTTCACATTGAATGACATACAATTAACTTTAGCTAGTCCTTTCTATTTCATTGATGATCTTTGTGTTCCATTTGAAAGATTTGAATTTTTGTTCAAGAGAGAGGTTTGAGTTGATATTTTCTGAGCAACAATATCCATACCTCTCCTGTGTTTGTCTTTCTTGAAGTGCTGAATGCCTGGCATTTGTATATCTATTGAATTCTGGCTTCTTGATTAGTTACATTTTTGGACAAATAGGTATTATTTAAGTCTGGAAATTCCTATAAATTTCTTAATCTCCTCAGTCCTTTTTCTTAAATTCTTGTTTTAACACTTCCTTTAAGTTAGGTTTATTTGAAATCAGATATGCTGTCAGGGCAGTATCTGATAGCCCTTCCTTGGTCTTGGTCTTACTATATTTTTCTTGCTGTTATATCTCATTTCCACTTACAGAACTAAGTATCAGTAGACTGTTTTGAAATGTTCTATTAATCTTGTGAATACATGGAGAGTTAATATTCCAGATAAAATAGAATTAGGATAATTTTAAACAAAAATTTTAATTTTTTTAATATGATTACTTGACTACTAACTCCTCTTTTTAGAAAACCAGTCCAGGAAAATAAATGTTAGATTTTATTTCACTTTTTTAGTTTTATCTATGTCGTATTAGTGATGAAATATAGTCACGATATCCTAAAGCTGTCAGTGACTTGAATCTTACTTGTGAGTCATTCTCTGCCAAAGAAGAACTATTTTGTAAGTTAAATTTCCTTCTGGATTTTAAAAACATCTTGAGAAGACTTCACATGAAGTCTGGTTAGGATGAGAAGGAGGAAGAATGACCTTGGTTTTATAGCATTTATTATAATAGATAATTTTTAAAATTTTTGACAGCTAGTAAGATCTTTCCTAATAACTTTATATTCAATTAATTTAGCTTTGATTTTAATTAACAAATGCAAGTCATTGCAATGTTGGACCAAATATTTTATCATCATTGTATATGAATTACATTTGACTTTTAAAATTTGAGTCATGTTTTGTCTGGTATTGATTATTTATTATAATTCTTGCCTTCAAATTTTCTTGAGTTTTTTCTCCCATGAGGAATTATTTTTAAAAAATCGCTAGGAATGCCATGAGTCTGCAAAACAGAAGTCCTGTAGCTCTGTGTCCTGTAGATTCATATTTGACTAGAGTGTGTTGTGCATCTTCACTTTCAGTCTTCTCCAGCAACAACTGTTACGTCTCCTAATTCTACACCAGCTAAAACTATTGACACATCCCCACCGGTTGATTTATTTGCAACTGCATCTGCGGCTGTCCCAGTCAGGTTAGTTAACGAGTATGCAGTGAACTGTTTATTAATATTTTGATTAGGTTTTTGTTTTCTTTTTATGTACTGTACCCAAATGATTTCGCCAATTGGAATCTAATCTTAGTAATGTGTGATATTTTTGGGTTATTTTACCTACACAAAGTAAATTCTTTTACACGTATACAGTTACTTAGGCCTGTACCTCTTAGAATGACCGAAGCTATGGAAATCACCTTGTTGCTCACACATTTGGGAAAGGAAGTAGAAGTAAGATGCACACACTAAGGTTCTTTTGAGATTGGCTGATATGGAAAATGTTTTCTAAAATTAGTTTCTCCTTGTGGGAAATTTAAAAGATGTCTTCAAGTGCTTTACACACACACACACACACACACTTGAAGTTGTAGTCCAATCAGCTGGTGCATACAAGGAACTCAAACTCTGGTGGTAGGAAGAGGCCTGATTAGTGTTCCTAATCAGCTTTTCTAGCACCTACAGGTCAGGACAGTAGTGAGAAAGGTGAGGATGACTTTGCATCCTGGGAACTCTTAGAGCTACCTAACATAGGGGCTTCCTCAAATAATAATTTTAGGTCAATTCTTTGGTGGTTTACCTTGAAAGGATTCTAATTTCATTTTGTAGTATCTGTGGCTCTGATTATGAATGTCCTATATTTGGAGACTTGGATTTTGACCTGAGCATAACTCCAAGCACTTTACCTAAGTTAACTATGTGTGTTACTATCTGCTTGCTTAGTCTGCTTTTTATTATAGCAACCTCGGTAAAACCAAGTCCTTTCTGCTACTGCACTAAGATAAATTGCTTCTTATAAAAGCTTTAAGATCTTAATAATAAATGTTTTCTTTTTCTGTTACTTAGTACAGTTGTGTTTATGAAATGGACATCAAAACTAGTCAATGTTTTCAGGCACTTTGGAACTTTTTTAAAAATCAGCAGAATCCTTTTCTCAAAAGAATATTACTTAGAAACTGAATATGTAAAATGGATAGAGATGAAACCAATGTTTAAGAAAGCAGATGAGGCCAGACATGGTGACTCACTCCTGTAATCCTAGCACTTTGGAAGGCCAAGGCAGGAGGATCATTTAAAGCCAGGAGTTCATGACCATCCTGGGCAACATAGCAAGATCCCATTTTTACAAAAAAAAAAATTAATCTGTTGCAGTAGCTCAAGCTTATAATCCCAGCTATACAGGAGGCTGAATAAAAAAAGAAAACAGAGCAGGAACCTGGGACTCTGTTGGCTTGGCACCTGGCCTGGTAACCTGTAAGCCAGTGCTCTTCAAATCTGAATGTACATGTGCTTCACCAGGGAACCTTGTTAAAAATGAAGATTTTTGTTAAAAATGAAGATTATAGGGTAAGCCTGAGATTTTGCAGTTATAAAAGCATCCGAGGATGCTGCTAGTTTGGGGCCCACACTTTGGATAGCAAGGCTCCTCCTTGGAAGTTTTGCAGATAGAGAAGCATAGCCCCAACTGAGTAAGAATAAAAAATGAAGCAGTTTTAGGTGAATCCTCTTACAGGCAAACTTAATATATTATAGTCTAATTTAGGAAAAAGGTAAATTACTGACTATTTACTATTCTTTTCTATCCAAAAATGTTAGGATATAGAGAAAAGATAACCTTAAGGTTATGATTTTTATTGCCCTGTAAGACACTTCCCAGGGATCATATCCAGCCCCCTAGAAAGAAAGTTTTATTGGAACAAAGACATGTTGATTTGTTGATGTCTTGTCTGTGTCTTATTTTGTGCTACAGTGGCAGAGTTGAATAGTGATAAAGACCATCTGGCCCTTCACAGAAGTAGTTTGCCAACCTTTGGTATATGCTATACTGCTATACTTTCTATTCTTTTATTGGATTTAAAATATCCAAAATCTTTGTTTTCTGCATAAGTCTTTATTTAAAAACACCTTCACATTGTAAAATTTCAAAATCTAATTTTAAAGTTCTGTCTTCCTTTCAGCACTTCTAAACCATCTAGCGATCTCCTGGACCTCCAGCCAGACTTTTCCTCTGGGGGGGCAGCAGCAGCCGCGGCACCAGCACCGCCAGCACCTGCTGGAGGAGCCACCGCGTGGGGAGGTGAGCAAAGTCACACAACTGTGCCATTTCCCTAGTCATTTTATTGAGTCATTTTAGTTTGGCGACCATTGTTACGTTTACCTTCTGATTATCCAAAATGGTGCCAAAAACTTGAAGGGAAAATCCTGAGAATGGCATCTATTGACTGTAATATATGTTGAGAGAGAGAGAGAGAGAAAGTGCCTATACTGCAGTTAAAATGTTCAAGTAATGTCGTTTTTATTTTAAAAGTTGGCACAAAGGAAGTATTTTTCTTTGCTATTCTAAAATTCTGATTATTTTTAGTAATTGTTCTCTAGAGATTCAGGCTTTAGAGGACTGAGTATTCCCATCAATGTATGAGGTTACTCGAAAGCAGCATTTCTAATTTGGTTTGGTAAAGTGTAGCCTCCTTCTTGGATTCCTTTAGGACTGAATTCATTTCATAAACATTGACTTGACTTCATGCAAGTGAAATTGTTACAGATTGTTGTTTGTGTCAGAAAAAATCCATACTAAACTGATTGACTGAGAGAAATCACACCTAGGCACTTGATTCCCGTTGATCTCAGAAAAATCAGCCTTTTATAAATATTTGATATAAAAACATATTTAATACTAACATAAAAATTAAGATAATTGCTGTTTTGTGTAAGTCTCAAAGCTGCAGAGTTGGTTTTAAATATGTGCCCTACTGCATCAAACGATCAGAATAACATTTTCAAAATGTTTAAGACGTGGCTCTACAACTATCGAAGCAACACAAGTGAAAGACTTAGTAATTCACTAATGAGGAAACCAGTAAGTTGATAAAACTGGTTCAAAGAGCATTTTGAGGAATTGGGTATTTATAGGCATTTGAAAAGGAATGCTATTGATAGAATAAGGTGGCTAGGTTAGATACAAAACTATTAATATCCTACGGAGCAATAAAAATCATAACCTTGAGGTTATCTTTTTTCCCAAACAAATTATTTGCATCACTACCAGACAAGATCTGTAACTTATCATTTCAGAATCAGAGTCCTTAATTACAGTAATAACAAAGTCAAACAAGGTTACATTCCTCTAGATGATTAAATATTCCTTGGGTGGTCTTGTTAAACAGTGTGTCAGTATAACATGAAAAGTACGTTCTGTAATCTCTTGATCTTATTTCCAAGTTTTTTGGTAACAAAAATAACAGAAAGATAACTACTTCTAAAATAAAATTGTTAACTATAAATATGAGCATTTTAAATGTTGGCATGTTTCCATTTTAAATATTTAAACCATCTCCTGTATTGAAATGTTCAACTCCTAAGGCTACAGCTACCAATTTTTTAAATAAAATTGTTGTTTCAACTTCATTTAACTTTATTAAATTTTAATTAGTCAAGGAAAATATTGCCGAAGCGATTTTATAATGACATTCTTCTTGTACACATGTTTTTATTCTGAACTCCATCTTTTAAATAGTTTGATTATTTTAATTTGCTTATAGTTTCTTTTCATTACCACAGTCTTATACAATGTATTATTTTCCTATTTATCTAAGAATGTTTCAAATTCATCTCCTTAACTCAAACTTTCCCATTCATAAAATTCATGCTGATGACTCTTATAGAACTTCTATAATTTAAAATTTAGTTTTAATTATAAATTTATTGGGTTGCACAAAAGTTTTTTTCAGTTTTATATACATGTCTTTTTAATTATCTCAACCATTTAAATCAGTGTGTTTTTCATAGTTTACCATTTTTAGAATCTTTCAATCATTTAGTGGTTTAGTTAGAACTTTAATGAATAAACAATAAGACTAAAAACAGCCCCTTTCACCATATTCCCTGGCATGAAATTAAAGAGAAATTTTGTCTTTTTCTTTTTTAACTTCTGGTAACAAGAGAAGAGTGCCAAATAAATAAAAGGAAAAGACTAAATGAAATCTTTTTAATTGTAATGTAACATTTTTATTCATATTCATCTCTAAGTGCTTTTTGCTGAGACATGTTATGTTGTAATAACAACTTTTATTAGACTGCATTTTAGTCTTTACTGGTTAGAAGTAATTAACTATTGATGATTGAAACATGAAAATATCATTGGATAGAAAAGAAAGCAGAACAAGGCCGGGCGCGGTGGCTCACGCCTGTAATCCTAGCACTCTGGGAGGCCAAGGCGGGTGGATTGCTCAAGGTTAGGAGTTCGAAACCAGCCTGAGCAAGAGCGAGACCCCGTCTCTACTAATAATAGAAAGAAATTAATTGGCCAACTAAATATATATAGAAAAAATTAGCTGGGCATGGTGGTGCATGCCTGTAGTCCCAGCTACTCAGGAGG
>CAUYRT010038862.1:0-54936 GCA_963574885.1 Lepilemur ruficaudatus
AGGAAGCATTAGATTTATGTCTAGTGTGTGTGTGTGTGTGTGTGTGTGTGTACACGCGCCTGTGAATTTGAAGGTATTGTTCAAGGTTATGAAGAATGGTAAATTTGAATAAGCCCTGAACTTGCAAATGATGACCTCCTGTGCTGTTTTAGATCTTCATCAGACACAGCTCTGTTACTTTCGCTGAGTGCCCAACACAAGGATGTTTCAGTAGAGGAAAGCCCAGGTAAAAGGCAGTAATTCTTGCTAATAGTTTTTTTGTCTTTGGTTTTGTTTTTTTAAGACAGAATCTCACTTTGTTGCCCTCAAACTCCTGCTATCAAGTTATCCTCCTGCCTAAGCCTCCCAAGTATCTGGGACTACAGGCACATACCAGCACACATGGCTAATTTTTTTTCTATTTTTTAGTTGCCTGGCTAATTTTTTCTATTTTTAGTGGAGACAAGGTTTTGCTCTTGCTCAGGCTAGTCTCAAACTCCTGACCTCAAGTGATCCTCCTGCCTTGGCCTCCCAAAGTACTAGGATTACAGGCATGAGCCACTGCACCTGGCCTTGCTAATAGTTTTGAGCCAGAGTTTTCATCTGGAGTGAAGTGGCAGTGTTTGTTTACTTCTTTGTTTTGTTTTCCTAATTTAGAGCATGAAGTTGGGTAATTCTTGCTTTCCTCTTGTGTCTATTTCAGTGTCACTGCTGATATGTAAAATTGTCTTGATTATCACAATGCCAGTAGCTCACAAACCTCTAAAATATTAAATGATTATCTCATTTAATACTTTCAAAAACTCCATCATTTAGGTTCAAAGCAGATGCAGACTTTACAAATGAGGTATTTAAGGCACAGAATTTGGGATATGATGCCCAAGGGCACACAGCTGATAAGAGATGAATCCAGAATTTAGTTACTGCGCTATGATGTTCCCATGACTCTACTGTACTAACATATATTTCCCACTATGTTCTAGGCACATAACTCAGAAATTTTTATTAACATTATCTCATTTGATGTTTACTACAATTCCATTTACTATATAAATGTCAAAAATGTAACTCATGTAGATAAAGGCTCTTGCCCGAAGTCATGAAATTATTTGTTGATTGCCAAAACTAAACTCTAGGTCTCTTTGTTCTAATTTAGAAAAAAACATAAAGCATTATGATTTGGAAAAAAAGGACAAATTATTTTGTAAATGCCTTCCAGTATGACTATAGCATGAAAATACAAAAGTAGCAACAAGGAAAAAGGTAAAGAAACACAAAGATGAAAGGAATATCTCAAAGGAGTTATGATGACAGGCAGGGGCCCTGATGAATTCTCTCCGTTTCTTTCTACTTAGGCTAAAAAGATTAGGGTTTTACCAAAAGTTATATGCAATGAAAACTATGGAGCTAGTGTGTTTTCAACTACTCATAATGCAATTATAGAAAAAGGCTCACATATTGCCTTCTCTCCTCCAATGAGATTCTTCCATTTTATAGACAAAACATGTCTATTCTCTTCCACTTCTCCTTTGTTTATATCCTCTCATATTATGGGCCATGCTTATTTAGAAAATTATATGAGAATATAGAATTATGGCTCAACACAACGCCTAGTTAGTGGCATTGCCAGGATAAGGACCCAGATCTTTCAATTCATTCTTTTCATTGGATGCCAATATGTGCAATTTAATACTCATCATTTTATTCTCAGGGCCCAGGGCAAAAATATTGCTTCTACAGAAAAGAGTTGACAAATAGAAGATAGAAAACTGAAAATAGTTGCAAAGTACAAGATAAGTTTAATAATGTGGATATGAAGCACTTTTATGAGTCCACAAGAATAAGTGAATGTTTAGCTCAAAAAAGTCAGGAAAGGCCTTGCAGCCTTGGAGTTTTCACCAATGCCCTCTTACAGGTTTGGAGAAGGACAGCTGTGCCTGATGACGCTGGATACTTAGCTTTTAAGAGGAAATTTTCCTTGCAATTGCTTTGTTCATTTTAAACTGAATGCAGTTTTAATGTTATCCATGATTTATACGGGTTTAATTTGGGGTATAAAGTATTCAAATCCTTGAGTAAAATTAAAAGGCTCCTAAGAAGTGCCCTGTTATAAGTGCATCTTGGTTTGAAAATGAAAGTGTAATTAGAAGATTGCACTTGGATAAGTGAAGGCCTTATGTAGGAGGTGACCCAAGGAGACATGGCTCAATGTGTGTAAGGCTTCATGTCATTAAAATCTAAGAGAGCTCACATGCTTAGAGATTGATGGCAAGTTCAGGAAGGTCAGTGTACAGGGAAAGCAAACAGTGAATTGCAATAGACGTGTGAGTTGTTATGAGCTTTGTGAGGATTGGAAAAAAAATGATAATTAAATATTCTATTTTTTAATTTCAAAATATTAAGGGGACATAAATGATTTTGTTACCTGGATACTTTTTATAATGTTTAAGTCAGGGCTTCACATAAGATAATAGTCTCCAATTCCATCCAAGTTGATGCAAAAGACAATATTTCATTCCTTTTTATGGCTGAGTAGTACTCCATTGTATATGTGTGTGTGTGTGTGTGTGTGTGTGTGTGTGTGTGTGTGTGTGTGTGTACCACATTTTCTTAATCTACTCAAGAACTGAAGGGCATTTAGTTTGATTCCACATCTTTACGATTATGAATTTTGCTGCAATAAATATTAGAGTGCAGGCATCTTTTTGATGAAATTACTTCTTTTCCTTTTGGTAAATAGCCAGTAGTGGGATTGTTGGATCGAATGGTAGGTCTATGTGTATTTCTTTGAGGAATCTCTACACTGTTTTCCATAGAGGTTGTACTAATTTGTAGTCCTACCAACAGTGTATAAGCATACCTCTCTCTGAATCCATGCCAACATCTATTGTTTTTTGACTTTTTAATTATAACCATTCTGGCTGGGGTAAGGTGATATCTCATTGTGGTTTTGATTTGCATTTCCCTGATGATTAGTGATGTTGAGCATGTCTTCATATGTTTCTTGACCATTGGTCTATCTTTCGAAAAACCTCCTGTTCATATCTTGGAAGAGGCTATCAGGCATTTTTAACCTCAATTGCTTCCCTAGATAGCTTTCACAGCAGGTGGTCTTCTTTTGTTTTGGGACATTTCTTGTTATTGGGAAGGGAAAGGGAGAGTTATACTTTCAGTTCCCATACTAACATTATCCTAAATTTCTATTTTCTTTATTCATCAGGCTATAGATAAGCAGAAAGTAATGCCCGAAATTCCATTTTTTAAATATTACTCTCTAAATATTATTGGAATATGAAACACCAGCTTTTTCTGAAAAATTTATTGATTTTTCTTGTTTTTTTAAATTATAATGAACAACTTTATTATTAGAGCATTTTTCTAAAAAAAATTTTATTCTACACCCCCATCTAAAGTCAATTTTTATTTTCTTTTGCTTTCTTTCTTTCTTTTTTTTTTTTTTTAAGACAGAGTCTCACTTTGTTGCCCAGGCTAGAGTGCCGTGGGGTCACCCCAGCTCACAGCAACCTCAAACTCCTGGGCTCAAGCAATCCTCCTGCCTCAGCCTCCCGAGTAGCTGGGACTACAGGCATGCACCACCATTCCCAGCTAATTTTTTTATATATATTTTTAGCTGGCCAATTAATTTCTTTCTATTTTTAGTGGAGATGGGGTCTCGCTCTTGCTGAGGCTGGTCTCGAACTCCTGAGCTCAAATGATCCACCCACCTCGGCCTCCCAGAGTGCTAGGTTACAGGTGCAAGCCACCGTATCCGGCCTCTTTTGCTTCTTTATAATGATTTTTCTCATTGAAAAGTCATAACCCTACATATAGAAAAATACTACATTTTTGTCTGGTGTGTTAAATTAAAATCCTGCTTCCACCTCTATGAGAAATGAACACCTTCTCTGCATATAGACGCACACGCACACACTTCAGGTCTTCCGCTTATTCTCCTCGTTTAAAGTCATCGCTCTCATGAATTGCAAGCTGTAATTGCTTCTAGCAATATAATGCCCTACCACACTAACATAATCATAACACAGTTACTAAATATTTTTTACATGGCAGTATCTGTCTTTGGATAACTATTATGTTAGGTATTATTGTAATTCTCTCTCTTTGTACCATTGTAGTTTGAAGATATATAGAATAGAACTGGCTTCTGTCTGTGGGGCAATTAAATGGCATATTATAAACAGGATAGTCTATCAGTAAAGCCTGACTGTTTACTTGCTGAATTAGTGCTCCACAGAGAAACAGCTGCAGCCCAGAGCACGCTAGGAAAGAACACACTTCATCTAAAATAACGTGGGCAGCATGTTTCCTTTATGAGGTCTGATATTTGCTTCCTCTGTTATTAGAAGGTGATAATAGGGCAAGCAATCCAGGAAGGTTCAACTGCATAAGAAGACAAGGAGGATATAAAAACATCCCCTCTTCAGCTCACATTCAGAAAATCTGCTGATCAAATAGGATGATAATAAAATCTGGCATTTGGATCATGACTTTCATGCTAAGAGCTCAGCCCATGCAGGCATCTTCCTCCCTTTATTACGATGTCATCACCATCACTGAAGTGGAAGCCAATTGCTTTTAAAGAGCCCAGTCACCTACCCAAATATCTTTGCATCCTAGTTCATGCAACAATACATTTGGGAGTATAATGTAGTCAACAAGCTGAGATGAATTATTCCAAGATCTGAGGTTAATTTCCAATCTTCTTTTTGTAAGGCTTGTGATGGCTAAAAGTATTATTAGAACTATTTTCACACCTTCAGCAATTACGGTCCAATATTGGTCATTAAGATCGTAGGCTCCAAAAATTTATTATAGAAAGATGTTAGGAAGTTTCTGTACTTTATCTTCTTATCTGTCTTAGCCCAATCCAAATAAATTTGTCTCATTCTAAATTCTTACAGCGTTTGCATCAATTTCTTGCTTCTTTGTACATTGTCTGGAACATATTTTACTTTTATATGCCATTAAGAACATCAACTGTTTGATATATAAGATTGTATCCCTTCCTTTTTGCACCTACCAGAGTTTAGAGTTTAGTAGGTCAACAATTAATAAATTAAATAGTCTCAGGGAGCGTTCCATACCAGACAGCTTCCTTATTTCTTTGAAAAAACAGCGTTAAATGTATTCATTTTAAGGCACAGGAAATATGGATTATTTCAAAAAAGAATGTGTTTCTGTGGAAGTTTCAGACTCTTCAGATTAAGTCATTCATGTTTGTAGGCTACTTGGATTTTAGACGTTTAGATAATCGTAGTTTATCCCATATTACAGTTGCTTTATGACTAGACAGGCAAACTTTAATTCAAGGAACTTCTAGAGTAGACCACATCCATTCACTTAAGAAATGCAAACAAATGTACTTATAAAATTGTGAGAATTAAAACTAGACAAATTTGTAAAGTTAACTACAGAATTATCTACAGCAGAAGGATAGGATTCTTCTGTCTGTCACTTAGCTGTCAGAGAGCTAAACCTAATCTTTGTCGCACAGGTAGGATCCCAACTCTCACATCCAGACTATTGTTGACGGCAAAAGGGAGAAAAGGGAGAGAGGGTGAATCATTAGTTGCATTTGTTAAATTTAAAGCAAACTAATCTTGCCACCTTGATCCAAAATATAAATAAAGCTCTAAAAGAAAGGTAAGTGCTCCCTAAATTATTTAAGCCTCGACCATAATTAATATACAGCACTATTGATTTAATTAAACTAAGCTGCTTTCATACAAAGGAAAGACCAAAGTTAATTAGCTCCATAGCCCTAAGCATTTCGAATACACTGAGAAAGTAATTTGGTGGAAAAATGCCTGTTTATCTATTGTAATTTCTAAGACCTTAGTTGCATGAACAATTTCTTATCATTAATAGTTTTTTCCCATGATATTCCTCTCTTATATAGCTATATTAAGATGTATTACGTATTAAATATTAACTTATTAAATACTAACTATCCTGAGGGTGATAATTCTACAAATATGCCTATTTAGTAAAGGCTCAGATTCAGAGTTCCATGGAGAATTGGCAGATTGCTCTGGATTCAACATCCCTGGGGATGAAAAGGACCCTTCTGCCCATTCTCCTCCTTTTTATCATCAGCATTTATTGAGCACCTTCCAAATGAAAAGTAACACCAGGAACACAATAGGCAACCTAAGTGAGATCTGGGATCATCTGTCAGTCTTCTTCCTCCTCCTATTTCTAGCCTGTTTAGATTACAGTAGTAGTCTAAATGTTTGTGTTGCCCAAAATTTATGTGTTAAAAATCCTAACCCCCAAGGTGATGGTATTAGGAGATGGGGCCTTTGGAAAGTGATTAGGTCATGGGGGCAGAGCACTTATGAATGGGATTAGTGTCCTTACTAAAGAGATTCCAGAGAGACCCTTGTCTTTCCACCAAGGACTATGAGGACCCACCAAGAAGATGCTATGAACCAGGAATTTGGCCCTCATCAAACACTGAATCTGTGGGCATCTTGATCCTAGATTTCCCAGCCTCTGGAGCTGTGAAAAATAAATTTCAGTTGTTTATAAGCCGTATTGTCTATGGCATATTTTTTATAGCAGCCAAAATGAACTAATACATCACCATTTCCTAATTCTGCCACTAAAAAGCCTTTATTACAGGAAAAAGTTAGAGCAAAGTTTCCATAAAAAATGTTTCTAAAACCCGAGTCTCCCTGGATGCTCCACTCACTTGAATTGCTACTCTCACTTTTTAACCAACCTCCCTTTAGACCCTATACAGATAGTCCTGTACAATTTTCAGGGGGCCTTTTTTATTTTTCAGTTTAACACCAATCTGTCTATGTTATCCCTTGATTTAATTCCTCCAGTGGCTCCCTATTGTATACTAAATAAAGTCCAAACTCCCTAATATGGAAACCAAGGTTCTGCTTACAAGTAAAAATGAATCCGCAGCACATCCCAGCTTGCAGATTACACATTAGCAATAGCAAATTGAGATAGCTAATTATTGGCAATCTCTTGTGCCTTCCTTACTCTCTCAGCCTTGGTTGCCCATCCACTTCCTCCCCCACTTCGTACCTCTCACCCTGCTCTTTGACACAACCATGCATACTTGTAATTGGTGTGTCTATCCCATTAGAGGATGAGCTCTTTTAGAAGAAGAGTCACACTTATCTTTATATTTGTAATGTCTGCTACAGTGTCTGGCTCATCATATGACTTTAGGAACTGAATTGTCCACAATCTTATTAAAAATAACAAATGATCTATTTGAGATATAAAATAATAATATCCTATTATTATATACCCTCTAAATACTAGGCACTTTGAAATATATTATCTCATATAATTTTTAAAAAATCACTACAAAATATTTATCTTACATGATGCCTGAGGAAATTGAAGCTCAGAGAGCATATGAGACTTCACCATGTGTTTTAGAGCAAAAATGCAAACTCAGGCAGTCAGTGGCTCCAGAATCAACACTCTTCACCACTACTCCATAGAAAGTGATAACCTGAACTATATAACTGAAACATCTAGGGTATTATTGGCCTGTTGCCCATAAATTCAATTAATATTCAAAGGATCAAAGTAACTGTACAACCTAAAGCTCCAGGTGAAGGTTTATGAGAAAGTTAAGACTTGAGTCTGATTTTGTCTTACTTTTGTTTACTCCTTCTGTTCCTTCCTGTGCAGTGCTAACTTACACTTCTATAATTTCCATGTGATCATTCTCATAAGCAGCAAACTGCTGAGAGTTTTTCTTTTTACCAGCTCTTTGCTTTAATATTGGAAGGTAAAAATGGCTTGATCTTGAAAGACACTGAAAATTTTGGTGACCATGACCTCACACTGAGAGTGTGCATTATCTTTCAGAGAAAATTAACCAGATAAACATATGTTCTCATAAAGGCAATAGCTGACATATCACATCTTAGAGTGACCTATCAAAAGGAAGAGCTACCATAAATCCAAGCATCTGTAAAATGTAAATTTAGAGAGCATAAAAAGCATGTACAATAATACAAAGCAGAATCTAGTCAGAGGAATATAGAAAGATGGAAAGGATTTATGCTCTAACTATAAACTTGAATACACTAAAAGTAAAGCAACTGATTAAAGTATCTGTTCCTCTCTCCTTTGTTTATTGTCTAGTACTTTTTCTAAAGAGAAGCAAAAGACAACGG
The DNA here is from genome assembly GCA_963574885.1 of Lepilemur ruficaudatus. NCBI lineage: Eukaryota > Metazoa > Chordata > Mammalia > Primates > Lepilemuridae > Lepilemur > Lepilemur ruficaudatus. Next base: position 8,154 of record CAUYRT010038862.1, read on the forward strand.
GCTATGTTGTTTAGAGAATGGAAACCCCCTTCAAATCTTGCCTACGTGGGAAAAGTAAAGGCAGCATGTTTTCTTTCTGCCTTCAGATCCAGAAAAATGTCAATTTTTTCTTCTTGCCACAACTCAATGCCTTCCTCTTCATTATAACTCACTGAAGAAAAACCTTACAGTTATCTACACTCCAAGGCTAATTGGTAGGTATTTTATCACCCAGAGGGGTGTTTGCATTTTTAGGCTCCTGTCATAGCTAAGTGTGAAAAATGTATTCCCATGTACTTCTCAAACCCCCAAAGTTTAGCCTCTTTACATATATCATTCTATCAACACTACTCTCAAAATCAGTACAGTCTTATGGCCTAATCCAATATTCCAATATTTATTTTTTTACTGAATCATATAATCTTAAACATTGTGGCTAATTGCTTTAAAAAAAAAAACAGAACTCTAGTACTGATCTACTTTTTAATAATTTCCCTTCTGATTTCTTCCTGTGATTCTCTTCCTCTGCTCACCCCTTAAATGCCAAGATTACTCAGGTTCTTTTCTCTGTCCTTTTATCATCCTCATATATTTTTATGGATGACATTACCCAAGTGCATGCCTTCTATTTTAATCTATGTTACCAATTTCTATAAAATATAAATCCTATCCCAAACTGCTCTCCTGAGCTGCAGAACACATGCTTATCACCTCCTGGGCATTGCTAGTTTAATGCTCTTTAGACGGTTCCAAATGAATGTCACTAGGGTTTAATACAAGATTCCCCTCCCTCCTTTTCTCCTGTATTCCTCCACACAGTAGGTGAATCATTCCCCCCCCAGTCTTTCAGAGAACACTGTTCTATAACTTATATGTTACAAACTTTATGTTCAAGTCCCCCCAATGTTTGGGTCTCTCTCAGAGAAGCAGAACCAAGCTGTGCTTCAGCCAACACTGTAGATACCAACACTGTAGATACAACTTGGGCTGGGGGGGGGTGCACAACAATATCTCTGATAAAACATGTAACTACTCAAAACTTCCATCAATTTGGCCTTTATGTGAAGCCCATCAAAATCAGCTTGGCAGCATTTCTGACCAAATGATCCCAAGGGAAGAGGCCATTATGAGGGCATTTCATAATAACAAGAATTCTTGCAGGGCCAAGAGATGCTTACTTTTCAAGGCAAGTGGGAGGACATTCTTGGGATTCAAAGTTGCAATTCACTATGGAGTCTAGAGGCCTTTCCCTGGAGGTCTTTAGGTAGCCTGAATACTGCAGAAACAGAAAAATTAGCAAAGAAGGAAAGGGAGAATCTACTTGCCATTTCCTAGGAAATCTGCCTACCCAGTTGGCACCAAGTAGATTACTTGTCTTTGTTTTTGACTGTATTCCAAGGCTTTGAAATGGGATTTCCTGAATCTAAAATGCCAGGTGCCTATAAACCATCGTGTTTGTCAGAGTTTTAACGACCTCCCTTTGTGTGAAGGCAAGGCAAAAGGAGTGTGCTCCTCTGAACTTGATAGCTCATTTGGAGTTGGCTCTCTTTATTATGGTCTTGCCCTTTCTGAAAAACGTGCCCTGACAGCTCTGCAGCCCCTCACATGCAGAAGTAATGCTGGAAATTTACAATGTGCCTTCCTTCCGTGTGGCTCCAGGGACGAGAAGGCAAGCAGCAGGTGAATTGAATAACGGCAGTTTTCTAAGATCCCACACTTGGTTGTTTGCTCTCAAATTTAGAAGGAAGTTGTAGAAAATGGCTCTTCCTTACATTTCAGAAGTTCCAAGTTCTCCCTTGGATGAGCTGTTGATGATTTAATTTTATGTTCCAAAGCCCACAGATGTGTTAAATACCATACCTAAGCAGAACTAAAAGTTTTTTATTCCATTTAATTAAAATCCACATTTATAAATTATTTATTGATCAGGGATGATATTTACAAAGTTTAATGAGAGATTTTGATCTTCAAATAGTAACCTCCTATTAAGTTGATTCATTACCTAACATTTAAAGGATTCCACTATTATTTGCCTTATCACCAGACTGTATCATCCTTCAATAGTCCCAAAGTAAGAGTTAAAGCAAGAATATTTTAAAGAGGATTTTAAAAGTGATTTAATAGAGAAACAAGCAGAATGCTTCGGCTCTGCTACTAACTATTCAACATTTAGGCCACAGCAGGAACTGCCAGGGATTTTTTCAGTATGGAAGGCTTGTCTGCCCACTTATGATGGTGCAGATATTGTCAGGTCCAGTTTTTCTATGCATTCCAGCACGTCACTTGACTTTCCATTTTGATGAAAGTATGGTTCTCATACCATTTGTTTTCTAATACTGCATTCAGACTTTTTGAGGTTAGTGGTTTAAATTCCACTGTCTGTTTTTTTTTTTTCAGAAGTTGTTTTATTAGGGACTTTTCTCCTGTTACCAGTTCTAAACACTTGTCTGTACTTATTTTATCTGCCCATTCAGCTGTACTCCTCTTGCTGAGGAGGGGAAGGAAAAAAACCAAAATGTGATACTTAATTAGTTCTGCATTCCTTCCAATGTTATTCCTAACTTAAAATACCATAACAAGTAATTTCTTGTCAGAATGCATTTTTATTGAATTTCCTCCCCTGCTTAACTTCGGTGGCACTGCCTAGTCTCTGAGTCTTGCTTCAATGTCTACTCACTGGCACAAATTATTTGTATCGCATTTCAGGAAACTATCAGTGGAGCTCTCTTGTTTCCTTTGATTAGAGAATCAAATCTTTGGGCCAGATCTTAAGTGCTTGGGCTGTACAAATAGATGTGTGCAGTCTTGGTAGGTGAAATGTACATTTCTTGTATCGGATGCAGTCCTCGTTTTATCCTTCCCTTCAGTTTTAAAGAAGTACAGGAAATTGTGTTTCTGGAGGGTTACCTTCCTAGGGCTTTGATGATATGTTCTTGTGAAATAAAGACCTCTATAGACTGTTCATAAACATCTGATGCTCCATAATTGCTACCAGAAAAGGAAAAACAATCTTTTGTTTATATAGTAGATAAAATAAATATTAAGGGCTTCTAAGGCCAATATTAAGTTGTTTACAATTCATCAACCAAGATGTTCATATCTTATGTCAATGGATCAATTCTGCTATTAAATAACACTTCAAATCAAACTTAAGTGCCTGCATTTTCTAAATATCTCAGAATAATTTTCTAAAACTAGATTAAGAACGATACTACTAACTAATTGAGACCTTAACTGGAAGAGTCTGTTTTTCTGAGGCTAACTGAGGTCTGACTTGTGGCAATCAACCCTTCCTTGTTTTTAAAGGACGGTAAGCTGTGAGTATAAAAAGCAAAGTGACTCTATGTTGTCAAAGATTATTGACAATTCTCCCCATCTTGGTTATTTGAAATGAGTATATAGTATATTGAAGAGCATGTTTTGATTATTTAATATTATGAATATTTAATTTAATTGATGAAAGAGTTCAATAAACTCTTACTTTCGTGATTCAGGCATTTGAAAGTTCAAATACTGTGATAATGTCAGTGGAAAGTACAATTATGAAAGCAAGTCAAAGCAGGAATATGTATCTAATTTGATTAAACAAACACGTCTGGTATATACTATGAACTATAAGAAATCTGAAGGAACTAAAAGATAAGGTCTTTTCTTCCCTATAGACGCCAAAATGATTGCAAAAAATATGGGGAAATATTATGGGTATCACACTTCATCGAAGAAAGAGGTCTGCATGTAGTCTCTTGGGAAAGTCTTCTCTGACAGTCTGACTGTGAAAGATGCTAGGATTTAGGCAGGTAGAGAGGAAAGCAAAAACCCTTCTTCGCTGAGGGAACTTAAAAGCGAGAGCATGAAGACAACCTTGTAGTTGGATGGCAAGAGGGAGACTGGAACGGAGCATTAGAAAGCAAGACTATAGATTCTACCCTTTATGGCCAGATTATGGGAGAGCTTTAATGTTGTATTATTATCACATACAAAAAATAAGTAAAAAATTAAATAAATATTTATTTTACTCTTGGAAACTTTACATTATATCGTTTAAGAAAAATCAAAAAGTAAAACAAGCGAAAGTGCTTAACCTGACATGCTAACGGCAGAGTCTTAAATTGAAAACTCTAGAACATGTAACTTTAAATATTCACTTCCCTCCCTGCTCCCTTTCACACTCACTTCTTTCCTAGTCTGCCTGTCCCAACTATTTAGAAAACTCTTCTGAATCACAGATGCAACACTTACTGTCAGTGTTGCTGATACCCCAGCTTAGTTTATGGGACTTCAAAAAGCAAAGTGTAAGGCCCTAAGAAAGTTTCCGCCATTCACTTGCCTCAGCAAGGCTGAGATTCTCAGAGTTGCTTGGTAGACTGAAGATGTTGAGCTATGTTTCCGGAGATTCGAATTCAGTAAGTCAAGTATAGAAACCAGGAAATTGCTTAAATTTAAAATTTTAGAGACAGCCTACCTTCTTAACCACAGCCTGCTCCATCTTGGCCTTCTTTATGCCTCAAAGCTGATTCACCAAAACACAGTTGTGCTGTCATTGCTGATAGTTTGAAATGACTCGAAACATTCCTTAGAAAAAGGAAAACGCCAAAAAGGTCCCGCTAATAAGTTTTACTGAAGTTTGTTTAAGGAACAGTGGCAATGTCTTGCTTGCCCACACAATGCCCAGCACATTTTTAACCAATAGAAAGAAATTCATATAATAAATGATTGCATGAATTAATTGATATGTTCCATATTAATGTTAATGACATCAAAACTAAGGAAGGATGTTTGATATCTCCATAGTCAAAACCTCTGTTGTAGGTAAAACAGCAGCCCCACTGGCATTTTTCCAGAATGACATTTAATTTTCTGATAACCAAAATGTTTTCCAGTCAGTAATCCTCATCAACCTATCACACATACTGATGTTATTGCTGTAGATTCACTTTTTAAACAGATAATGTTATAAAAGCAAAAAATAATCCATTGTGGATTCCCTGATGGTTAATAAGAAAAATATTTGACAATGAAGACTCTTCTACATCTTTTGCATCCATAGGGTTTGTCTTTAGTATGGACTCTCTCATTTGGGAAAAGCTGCATCTTTTGATTGAGGGCTTACTCATAGTCACTGTATTCACAGCATTCATCTCCAATTTGAATCCTCTGTTGCTGCAAGGGATGCATCCTTAGTGAAAGATTCCCCACATTCATTATTTCCATGGATCTTTGCCTACATAGATGCTCTGATGTTCAGTTTGACATGAAATATGTTTAATGTGCTTTTCCATGTGTCTCACATATGTGGGACTTCTTGTAGCAACTGTCTGCTTTGTAATAGGAATTGATCTCACTCTAAAATTGATCTCATATTTCCATGGAGTTCTTTCTTAGGGAGAATTGCAATTTGCTTCAACTTTATGAGCTTAATAAGCACATCTCCAGAATTCTTCTAATCTAAAGAACTCACCTTGTGAATATTTCCCTAATGTTTATTTCCCAGAAATGCCTTCCTTTGATGATGGTGTCTCAGTTCAGATAATTTCTCATTATGGAATGTAAAAGTTGCATTTAAATTTCAACTGAGATCCGAGGACACAATACATGTGTATACCAAAGTTAGGTGCCAGAACAAAATACAAATATTCAAAGCAAATGATGAGTAAATGGTTTCAAATTTATTAATGACTCTCAACCATGGAAGAAATATATAAAAGTACCTCAGAGATCATTTTGTCAGTAGTCTTTCTTTGAAAAAAACTATTCTGTGAGCCTCCCTCCTACCAAGAAGGAAAGTAGGCAGTATCTACTTAACCAGCTTAAGCTTATTGAGGGAGACCTTCAATGTATTAAGAAAAATTAATATCTGACTCCTGCACCTGAGAAAACATAAGGCACTTACATTTTTGCATAAGTCTAGGCATTCTAATTGACTGGGAGTCGTCTAATTGCACAAAACTAAGCATTCTTGTTGAGACTTTAATGGCAATTTAAAGTTCACTGAGACTTCACCAAAGAATGAGCACAATTATAAGCCTCTGAAGTTTTCATCCAGGGACATGAAAAGAGGAACCCCACTGAGAGAAAATTCCATCATAGAGGAGAAAATAAAGCTGTGTATTGATCAACTCTTTTGCAGCTTTTCATGATCAACATACAGGTTTTGTGAATTTGGAGTATGCTTGTTTTTGTCATGTGTAGCAATCCCTTCCTCCAAATTGGTGGCAAATTCATTATCAGGGAAACCTACAAAGTCTATTAAGCAGGCTCCACTTGGCCCTTCTTCTTGGGTAAATTTCACAGACCTTAATAATGAAAGTTTTAATGATATTAATGATATTGAGTTTCAGAACTTGCCAACAGTGCCTCTCTTTTTGTGCTTGGTCTTAAGTTTTTGTTTTCATAAAGAAAAGAAATTCCCAAGGCAATCAAAAGAAATTAATCAGCCCAAAGTGTTGCGCTGCCCTTTTATCTTTTAAAATGAAAGCTAAAAGTTATGGTTATGGATTCTAGACTCTGCCTGAAAGTGGGAGTCTTTATTGTTCTTAAGAACACTGTTGCCCTTGAACCGAGGGCTGATTTAGTTCTTTGGATTTTAGGGACAGTGTGCAGAATGGGCACACTATCTGCCTGTCTGTAGCTATGACCCACAGATCATGTGGCAACATCCATCTAAATGTTAGTTCATTCTGGACTTGAGGGAATTTTTAAATATAACATATTATGGAAACATAGGAAATAAGCCATACAATTTTCTAACCAAAGAGAAACTTTAATAACACATATTTTCCTCTTTTAACTACAAATATACAAACTCTCCTCTGAAAAAACACCCACAAAACGTTATAGTGCATTATTGAACAAGAATAAGAGTCACAGTATGTTAATAATTCTGTTTCTGCTGAGAATAGAATAAATGAAGTCATGTTGCTACTAGTGGATCTTCAGTTTAGTGACAATTTTCTCTTTCTTTCTTCTTCATGGGGATAGTTGGCTTCCTGCCAGGATCTCCATCGTCAGAGACGGTGGTTAAGATTAGTGCTCAGGATAAACATGTCCTCATTGTTCTTCATTGTATATACACACACACATACACAAGTGCGTACATATATTATGTCTGTATGTGTGTGTATATATGCATATGCTTGTATATTATATATATATACCTATATATAAAACAATGTTTTATATATATATGTTTCTTATATATATATGAAATAATTATTGTAAGGAATCAGCTCACGTGATTATGAAGGTTGGCAAGTCCAAATCTGCGGTGGGATTGGCAGGCTACAGACCACTGTAGGAGAGCCAATGCTCCAGTTCCAGTTTGAAGGCTGCCAGGCTAGAGAATTCTTTTTCACTCAGCAAGGCTGGTATTTTTGTGCAATTTGGGACTTCAACTGATTAGATGAGATCTGTTTCACTCAAAGTTCACAAATTTAAATGATAATCTCATCCAAAAACATCCTTGAAGTTGACATATAAAATTAATCTTCACATTCACAAAGAAAGACTATCATTAGAAAGAACATACAACAGCAAAATACATGACAAAACTTGAGAGTGAAAAAAAAAAAACCCACAGAATCTCATGCACAGGATCTGTCGCTGCTGTTGTGAATTTTGTTTGTTTGTTTGTTAAGATGTTTTAGTCTGTTCCTGGTGCTATAAAATAATACAATAAATTGGGTAATTTCAAAGTGAGAGAAATTTACTTCTCAGAATACTGCAGGCTGGGAAGGCCATGAGTCTTCCACAGATTCAGTGTCTGGTAAGGGCCCTCTTCCTTGCTCATAGAAAGCTATTTTTTCTTTTTTCTTTTTTTTTTTTTTTTTTTTTTTTGCTGTGTCCTCACATGGTAGAAGGGACAAATGTGCTCTCTGGGTCTTTTTTATAAGGCCACTCATTCCATCACGAGGGCTCTTCCTTCATGAGCTAATTCCCTCCCATAGGTCTCACCTCCTAGTACCATCACCTTGTAGGTTAGGACTTCAGCATATGAATTTTGAGGTGAAAAAAACATTCACATCATAGCATAAGGAGAAGCTTGAACTGAATGATTGGTAAAATGTCTTTTAGGTCTAAAATTCTGAGTGGTAACTAGTTCAGTAGCTACAGTTAATATAAAATAAGAAAAAATGCAAAGGATAATTTTCATGTGGTCAATACTAAATTATACAGAAATTAGTGGTTCAATTTTCAAATTAGCCAAAATACTTATTTTCTCTTTTCATCCACATTCTATTTTTAAGATAAGGCTCTGTTTTCTTGCCATCAATTCCTACCTATAAGTGAAGAACAGGCAGAGAGGTAAAGTCATAATCAATAAATTTTGCTACTGATGAAAATTTTTACATTAACTATGGATTTCAATTACATAATTTTGAGTTTCCCATTATCATAGAGAGTGGTTTATATAATCTATAGGGAGTGCAGAAAATGTTAAATTATAGAAATTATGTGAAAATCAAAGAACCTAATGCTATCTAGTGGTTCAAATACGTTAGATGACAAATCTGATATTTATAAGCCTTGGATGATTGGTAAAGGAAAAAAAAGCTCTTGCACATTCCATTTCCAGCAATATCCATTCATTTGCAGTATAAAATGTTTTTATGAACCATATTAGTATTATAATGGGATATTAGATAGCCTAAAGGAGACAATTTTGATTTACACCTGAGTACTCACTTTGACTAATGGGTCTTTTTGAAACATTTGAGTAAATCTTGAAAATAAGAGATACTAATGCAGCAAGAGCTCATAAACCATTTTTTTCCTTATTTCCTTAGAAGCTTCTCTGTGCTGAATAAATCTTAAAAGTGACGAACTTTTTAGCTTGCTACCCTTCAAAGAATGGAATTTTCAACTTGCATCCATTAACTATCATTTTATTATTTAATTATTTTTCAAACTGTATAAAATATATTTTAATAGGACAAAGACAGTTCTTGATTTCATTATCACATTAAAGTAAAACAACAGCAACAACTTATCTGGCATTCCTTGACAATTAAAATAAACAAAGCCTAAAAGTAAATTGTAAATTATTCCTTTCAAAATATATTTTGTTTTTTTAATGCTGTTTTGTAGATAATACCCAGCAAGTTGGAAAAAATTTAGTAGAGGAAGAGTGTGAATTATTAATATTAGAAAATATAAAAATTATTCAGTGAATATATAGAAGTTCATGTACAAAGAGACATTTTAACGTCTTCTAAAATTGATTTTCAAAACACGAACTGGATAAAGACAATAACCCCAACGATTGTTGAAAATTTCAGTAAACCCTTTCTCAGTAACTGATAAACCAAGTAGACCAAAAAAATAAAAACATTAATAAAGGTATAAGATATATGAAAAACTATCATATATTTTGACCTATTTAACATTTAAGGACATCCAACAACTACAGAATACACATTCTATCCAAGTGCACATGGAGCATTCCTTAAGATAAACCATATGCTGTGCTACAAAATAAGTCTCAAAATTAATTTAGAGATAATATGATATTAAGAAGAGACACAGATATTAGGATAGTCAATAACATACTGCGAAATAACTGATAACTCAAAGTTAGCACCAGGGAAATTTTGAACTGAAGAATAATGTAGATATAAAATACACAAGTGCATAGGTGCAGGTAGAGTGCTCAGGGACAATTATAAATAAAAAATGTGTATATTAGAAAAGAAAACAAAAGTAATTAAAATCAATTATTTAAACTTCTATACTCAAAAGCTGATAAAAAGAGAACAATTAAAACCAAAGTAAATAGAAGAAAGCAAACAATCATATAAAATCAGAAATCAATAAAATCAATACTAAAAAAAATTAACCAAACCTACAATTCATTCTTTGATAGGATTTTAAAAATTAGTGAACCCTAACAGATTGAGTAAAGAAAGTAAGAAAGACAGAAAGGAAAGAAGGAAGGAAGGAAGGAAAATGTTACTAATACCAGATGTAAAACAGGGATGTCATTATAGAAACTCAGAGATTTTAAAAATAAAAATAAGTGAATATTATGAATACCTTTATTGTAATTAATTCAATAATCCTGATGAAATGGATTTTTTCAAAAAAAGCATGTTACCAGACCAATTCAAGATGAAACAGATGATCTGAATATTCCCTATATATTAAAGAAATAATTTATAATCAATAACCTTTTGATGAAAAACCCCAGGTTCAGATGATTCTGCTTGTAAATTCTATCAAACATTTAAGGGTCAAATAATGATTATTTTAAAAAGAAAAAGAAAAAAGAGAATAAGACGCTTCACAGTTTGCTTCTTTAGCTAATATAACTCTAACACCAAAACTTGATAAAGACATTATAAATTAAATATACATTAATAAACCTGGATGTGAAAACCTTTAAAAGATATTAGACTACAATAAATTTCTGTTCTTTTTAAAACAACATGAAAAGAATTCTATTTTCCTTTGATGATTAGAAAGTCTGTCAAGGTCTTGCTCTATATCAGATTAACTGTGAATCTCAACAACTAATTAGCAGCCTTCCAAATCATAATGGAATAGTATAGGATTAATCTGTACTGACTTAGCCCTTTAACCTGATGGTACCCTTTTCGAAAGTATTGCTTTTATTTCTTTGCTTGCCCAACATTTCAACCTTCTAAACTGAAATGACATAACACAAATCAGTTGAAACTTCCCAACTTTTAAGATCCCAGAGAGATAGAAGTTGCTGTTAATGTTAACCAGAAGTGCTTCTGATATGTAACAGAGCTCTTACTTTCCACTTGAAATTATAATCATCCTTTGTGTTTCTCTGACTACAATTTAGGTGCACCTTCATGGGTTTGAATCGATATTAAGATTGACTAAGGAATGAATGTGATTATTATGTAAATGAACTCCTATAAATGTTGGTTTAAGAAGGATCCAACTGTCTAGATGCCTTGGGAGTCACATTTCTTATAGAATGGAACCAAAATGATGAGGGTAATATATTTTATTGTGCTATGTATTATTTTCATTTGAGTAAAATAATCAGAGATATTTAATAAGAAAGAAATATTTAAAGAATTATTTTCAATTTTGATCAGAATTTGCAATCACTGTTTCGTGGAGTTAGAAGCTCTCAGAGTATTTGAAGAGTGCTATGGACACTCCCTTCACACAATGCACATATACACACAGATTAAACAAAATGCAAATAATTTCAGGCACCCTGAGGTTCATCCATGGAGGAGCCCAGGACCTCAAATTAAAATGTACTAATCTAGGTCTTCCTGACACTTAATTTCCACAGTTTGGAAATGTTAATTAATATAGGATTTTTTTAAAGGAATAAAAGTAAATGATCAAGACTACATTCTCAAGAAATACTATGACTCGAGTATTTAAAGCCAAATTCTCAGTTTGATTAAGGAATACATGAAATAACAGTTCTTGAAAAATAAGATTTTTCCAGAGTTTTTCTAGAATTGTTACCCAACCCACAAGCTTGCTATATGACCTTGGACAAGGTATTCAACGTATCCAAGACTTTCTGCATTGTTAGTTCAGAAAATAAGGATGGCTCTTGTGCAAGGTTATAATAAGAAATACATGATGAAATTCCCTTGAAATAGCTCTCACTGTGACTGGCACATCGATTCCATAAATATTTGTCAAACCCACATAAAGCAGATTACTGGGCTCTAGTAGTAATGATCAACAATCCTCCAGAAGAGCTGCCTTTAAATTCACAACTTCTCTGTCAGAGTAGTCCCTCAAGGAACTGCACTCGGAGGTGCTGACACATTGCATCACTGAAACAACATGAAGCAAAAGTGTAAACAAACAAAGCTGGGCCCTTGAAATGTAAGGAGCCCAACACATTCATTTAACCAATTTCAAATCCTACCCACACCCAAAACACAGAATTCTTTGGTCACATAATGAAAACAGTTGCGAACAGAACATAAAGGATGAAATGTGTAGAAAGGAGCCGGGGAAAATGTGTGCCTGTGATTGCGGTGCCGGCCCCCACCAGACACTCCATGATTTGGAGCCAAGACATGGCTGACGTTCCCAGAATAACATTTTGATAGCTCTACAGTTGCCTGCTGCTTTTTTTTTTTTTTTTTCATGTAGTAGTAGTCAAAATTTAGGAGGTATACCTGTTTAAAACCGCATGCAGCATCCTGGACCCACTCAGTATTACTTCTTAGTTCCTCGCATTCTTTATCCTCTGAACAACACCCTGAAGGCTGTTCATCCCTCTGCACTTATTTTACATCTTCTAGGTAGGAAAGAAAAGGTGATAGATGATTTTAAAAGTGCAGTAGTCCGCCTTCCTTTTATTTATATAAAGTGATTTATGCCAGATCAATTCTTCACTACTGCCTGTTACAATTTTCCCATTTTTCTTGTGATTCTGGTATATCCGTGCTGCCACATGCTGATGAATTATAAGCCTTTCACCTCTGCTCCCATCCATACAAAGACACACAAGTATACACTTCATTCTTGCTCCTCAGTCTGATTTCTGTTAGAAGGCACCAGGCACCATGCTAAACATTTTACAAACAATTATCCAGTTATTTTTCTTGTAGGCATTATTGACATGTTACTGATGAAGAAATAAAGTCTTAGTTTCTTTCCCAATATCACAACCTATACAGTGGTAGAGCCGCATTTTTTTCTGATATCAAACCCAGAGCCATTAATCACTAAGTTGTATACGTCCCCATATACATAGAATAACTGTGGATGTGCACTGATGTTTCCCAAATCTGAAACATTGTGCAATTCAAGATTTCGTGGGCTTAGGTAAAGAGTTTCAATGAAACTGACATTAAATTATCTGTTTTCTAAAGAGTTTGATGAAATTCTGAGCTGGGTGATAGCAATACAAGAGAGAAGGCCTGATGGAGGATAAAGCTAAATATTTAATGACATTATGGTCAAGGACCCAGGATTATCCAAATTCTTTTCTGTCCAGTCAATCATATTTCACCTCTCCTAATGTTCTAAGGAATCTAAATGCACAATGCAACGACAAAATGGACAACCAAAGGTAGCTTAGTTACTAGCTGAAATGCTTAACACTGTGGCTGAGACTCAGGCCCAAGTGGATCTTATATTTAGCTCTTACCCCAGGCTCAATGCATAGCTTTTCCCTAAGCCCAGATCAAAATACTTGTTGAACTAATGCAGTGCTTAAATCTACTTACTTTCCTAACACATAGAATCACCAAAGAAAAAGAAAAAAATGAGAGGATGCAAAGAACCTCTAATTCTTCTGGTCTATTGGTATGTAAAATGCAAGAGGAAGTGAGGAGTGCAGTCTACTTTCCTAGTAGTAACTATTTTCTTATTCAACATGTCAAGCTCTGGCCAATCACAATATCAAGAATCTCTCCTTAGTGTATGCCTGTGAGCATGAGAAGAGGTATCTGGCAGAAGTGGTAAAAAGATCCCTTAAAAGGGGAGAGAAAGCTGAAAATACCCATGCCCCCCGCCCCGCCCACATATCCTACTGTTCATTCATTCCACAAATATTTATGTGACAGGCACTGTCTCTGGTCCTAAAGATAATTCAACAAACAGGACAAGCACATGGGTCATCATAGATATTTAATCCTATGGTGGATGAGGAGACAATGGACATTAATATGTAAAAAGTAATCTCAGAGAGTGATAATTGCTGTTAAAATGAAAATAGAGCAATGTCATTCCAGCAGATTTCACCCAGTGAGGTAAGAACACAGGATTTGAAATCAAAAAGCCTGGGTTCTTCAGAAACACAAGATCACTCAGATTGCTACTGGATAATTAATTGTCTGGGCCTCATTATATCCTCATCGGTAGAATGGAAAGATCAAAGTTATATAAATTCATAATTCTTGTAGGAAATATATACATGATAGATAATTTTGGCTGAAATATTTTTTTGTCCAGGCAAAAAGACATTTTTTTTTGTCTGCACAAAACAACTTTGCTTGTTTTGTGCACTCAACACAACAATCCTAGAAGGTAGATGCCACTGCTGTGCCTGTCTTACAAACGATGAAACCAGGGAATAGGGAAGTTAGATAATGTACTCAAGATTATGCATCTAGCAGTAGAAGTGACAGAAATTGAACCAATATAATCTTCTCTTAAATTTGAGCATCCCATTATACTATGGTTGTTTATAAAAAATCTGTATAAAGCTATATACAGATGCTTATTGAAAATGCTGTAGCTGATTAATTTGGGAGGCAATTTTGTTTTTAGAGTTATGACTCGTTTCTCTTAGCCAAGATCATGTTACTTAGCAGAATCTTGAGAGTGGGGTCCTTAAATATGTAAATACATTTTCTTTAGGACATAAATTCTACTCAAAGAGGGGGGATGGTAAGTAAAATCAATAAATTGTACAGTTTTGTTGTTGTTTGTTTCTTTTTCTGTCCTTAAATTTATCTTCGTGTAGTTAAAATATGCTTTTAATGATATGGAATTAGAAAAGTTATTGCATGCTCTGGAGAAGTGATATACAGACCTGGAGGGATATTAGGAGACAGAAAAAAAAATGCAATGTTTCATAAACTTGACCTAAGGTTTGCCCAATTTCCAGGAGTATAAAGAATAGTGTAGGAATATGAAAGTCAAGTAAGGCATTCACTGATTCTCAAGGAGATGCAGTCTTGTTGCAGGGACCATACATGAGTAAAAAATCAATAGTCCTTTCAAAAGTAGAGAGCATTATAGGATTCAGTACACAAAGAGTACAAAAAATGCTGGAATTTAGAGGAGAGAGATAACTGAGTTGATGTTGCCAGCTTTCACATGCCTTTTTTTAGCCTTCCCCACAGCCCTGCTAGGTTAACACTCTGAACCCTGCCTGGTGGATATAGACGAGTGGGCATGATAGCCAGGGAACTCAGTGGCATCATAATGTTAGAAATAATCCTCAAGGTCATCTACCAAACTCACACTGACTGCAAGAATAGAGATTGGAGCAGCATGAGGTATAAGAAAAGAATGAGAAAGTGTAGAGGGAGAAAGGAATGAGGATAAAGTCTGATGGATCGAGGTGTTTTTGGTGGGAGTGGCATAATGTGAGGTAGAATGCATAATGGTAGTGGCATAATGTGAATAGATTGTGAAGAGCTTTAAATTCCAGGCAAAACAGGTTGAATCCTACTCTCATTATGTGGGGCATTGCCTTGGCCAAAATGATTATCTTCATAAAGAGGTGAGCCAAACATCTGGGTAGAGCAGTACCACTGTGTTGCTTTGCCGTGCCTTAGATGTCATCCCAGCCCTGGACCGAGCCAAGTCAAAGGACTTGCAGCTTAGTTTTTATAGGCAGTGCCATCATTAAGGGACAAAGCACCACGAAGATTTGAAATGAACAGATTAAATATGCAGTGTCACTCAGTCTGGCTGTGTGTGGTGGCTAATGCAAACGGCTCCGCTCTATTTGAGCCAGGTCTTTTGGGGACAATTTAAAAAGTGTGACTTAAATGGAGTCACTGTAAATGAGTCTGTAAGGGCAGGCACTGAATATGTCATGTGGGAATCGGGCTGTTTGTGTCAGAGAATAGATGACAGCCTGAGGGCTGGAGGTAGAGTTGCATTTTAATGGAGGGCATTCAGTCTTCAAAGCATTTAATATGAGTCTTAAAATTACTTCAGAAGGAAGACTATTTTCTATCACCAAGATTGAAGATATTAATATATTAAATATATGTTCTAGTTTCTGACACTTAGCATATATCTCATTCAGAAATAACAAAGAAAACATACTAAGGCACAAGGGTAATAAATGGGAAGGTAAACTTCTAGATCTGGGTTCTCAGTTAATCTTTATATATGGTATATGCACACAATAATGAACTTCCAAAAAGAGAACTCTGCATAATATTTACATATTTAAATGAACTCTCTTTACATCTTAACACATTAACTGTCATTTGAGTTGTATTTAGTTCACGCTAGTTTTGAGCCCGGGGCCTTGTGAAGCATGTGTAACTCACACATCTAGTAACCTGGACCTGCATGAACTATTTTTCAAGTTGTATATAACTCACACACAGAAAACAATTAAAAAATAATAAATTTTTCATTAAATTAGAAAGGATTATTTTGTTTTTGAAATATTTATTCTATTTTCATAATAAAAGAACGTAGCCCCAAAGAAAAAAAAATTTTTTTCTAGTGTGGCAGTCAATGTGTTAAACAGCAATTATTGTAAAAAAAAAAAAAAATTTAAGAGTTCATGATTTGGAATCAAAGAGGCCTGAGTTCCAATACTAGGACTAACTGTGTAACCTTCAACAAGCCATTTGATTTTTCTAAACCTCAGTGTATTATCAAATAATTATAATAATATATACCTGCAATGCCACTGAGAGGATTAAATAAAAAGCATGTCACTGGTACATAATAGGCACACATCAAATAGTGCAGTACGTCTACTTATTCCAACAAGTTGTCATTACTTTAGCCACTTATTTTAACTTTTCCTTATCTAGGCCTTTCTCAAAGAAAAGACCTTACTATAATGAATGGGTGAATGACTTACAGAGTTTATTTGCTAAAAAATGACATTCTTCATCTTAATCTATAGTTATATTACATGTCTGAATTTTATTTACCATTATGTTACTCAACAAGTCAGTTAATAATTTCGACATCTTTTTCCTGAGGCCTTCTTTTATACAAGTTAATGTTCTTAGAATAGATTTCTCACCTCTTCCTGCAGCCCTACTCCTAATGATTTTTGAACACTTCCTAAATTCAAATCTCAGGCACAAATCACAGACAGGCAGGTTGTGAAATCTGTCACCCCATTTATTGCCAGGCTTGACTCAAATGATCCCTCCACTAAGTGTATATTACCTTCCTACATCACACCTCAACAGACATCCCTCCTAAAGATGCAGGATCAAAAATGATGACTTTATGATGAGTTCAGAAAGAAGAGGTGATATTTTTCCATCAATAGTTTGCTGCAAGTAGCTGACCTTTGCCATAGTCTCTAAATACTTATGAAGGACTATTTATAGATCAAAATGAAATTTAACTTTAAAGGACAAAGATCAGATATGATGACAGGTATCAAAATAAGTGTATCCCCCTCATGAATCAGAGGGAAATACCCAAAACATAATCACAGGAATATTTTAAACAACAACAACATCCATTTCTGTGGAAATTATTAGGCTCATATATGCTTTTAGAAAAATTTTAGCTTATTAATTCATTTATTTTTAAATTCCAAACTGTTAAAATTACAAGAAATCAATAAATATTCAAGAGAAAAAAATTTGGATATGTAATTTTTAAAAAATCAATGACATTGCTTTCAAATCTTATATCCCGTAGTATTCTTTTGAAACATAGTATGTTCCACAAATGTTACTGCATAGAGTTGTTTTTCCAAAGTCTCTGACAAAAGAATATTATAACCGAGAGATGATTAGAGTCTTACTTCAACTATCCAAGGTTTAGATGCAGCAAGATTGCCACCATAAATTTTGGTAAACATTCATTATTGTCACATCTCAGATAGAATGCCAGACTTCACTGATTGTTTTGTTTATGTAGTATGTAGTCCAGATCTTCAAATTTTTACATTTTATGAAAACCTTTCAGAGACTCCTTTCAGCAATGTTTCTAAGGTGCTAGTTTAAAATAAAGTCGACTTTACTCTCAATAGCATCAGGGCCACTGCTGAACATGGATGTTGCATGGATGGGAGTGAAGCCAAGCAGAAAGGACACAGATTCAGTGTCAGGAATTGAATCCCATCTGTACCCCTGATTAGTTTGGATCTTGACCAGGACACCTAACATCTCTAGGCTTCAGTTTCCTTGTATAAAAATATAGATAATAATTTCTACCTCCCAGGATTATTGCAATGATTACATGAAACAAAATAAATGACTACATATTATAGGTCTAAGTACATAGTAGGTACTCAAATCGACATGTATTCACAAAGGGCTTAGTAGCAGTGAATCTCAGATTATAATGCAGGGTTATTTTCAAGAGTGAACAATTTAGAGAATTTCAAAGGTTTTAATGAGCTAAAGCTGAATTCCATGTCATATTTATCCAAGTCAATATACGGAATACTAATGTCAGATAAGATAGCTGAATATCTATATCAAAAGGAATTTCAAGGGAGGGTGTTCATTTCGAGAAGATGAACCTTGGTTTGATATCTGGTAGTTAACATATGCAGATGTCCTGATACACAGTGTATTCATCAAAACCAGTTCCCTGAACATACCTATGCAGTATTTTTGCTCCATTTAGCCATCTCTTAATATGAGGGTTCCCCAGAGTAAATAATATCATTCTATTTTAAAGGGAATTTTTAGTGAAAGGAAAAAAACATGCAAATCTTTGCTAAATTTGAGAATTTCAATAAAGTTCTACCCTGTCAATATAGGAATCTGTTTAAAATTTTATTTTTTAGAATATCACAAAATGGCAGAAACTCTGAAGATGAAGTGCTACTTCTCAACAAGGCTTTTAGAGGTATTAGAGGCTCTCCCTATCTGACAAGGGTTATCCCTGTCATACAGACTGCAGAAGACAAGGTCAATACCAAGGCCTACGTTATGTAGCCAGTGAAGATACAACAGGCCACTATGAGATGCAGTTTATTACTTAGAGGGAAAGGAAGGAGAGACAAGGGTGCCAGCTCCTAGTCCTTATCCTACACACTAGAAAGGACGACACTGAAACAAAAGGGGGCTGGAAGACTGCAATGTGAGATGTGGAATAGATCTCATTGCCGATGAGCCAAACCTAGACTGCAGGTGAGTGCTTGTATATCCTGCAGCTTCATTCTAAGGGAGGCAGAGCAGAACACCCTATAGGTCATCAGAATCCGGGGGAAAATTAAAAAGCATCTCAAGACAGCCTCCCAAGAGATGTAGAGAGGCAAGTGAACAGGGGTGGCTTCCTAGCAGGTCCTCACTGGTCTCCCATCCTGGGATGATCACAAGGAGTTCCTCCAAGACTCAGATAAGTTATGGCCCAAACCATTGCCTGTGTGGCCTGTGTAAACATGTGCAAGATCTCCAGAGCACAATTCTGGAAACATTCCCCTATAATCACACTTCTATTAATTTTTCCCATTAAGAGAGAGACATTATTTTGCATTATCCACCCAAATTTTATTAGATGGAAATAGTATCATAATAAGGCTAAAATCATATAGTTTCTAGAAAAAGTTCCTACCCCATAATTTAATTATTATGGGCTAGATATGAAAACTCAAAATTGCTTAGATGACCTGAAAAAGTCTTCAGTAGCATTTAAAAAATACACTAAAATAATTTTTATTTTGTCAGTGAAAAGCTTTGTTGTCTTCTTATAAAACTGTGTTTCCTGGCCTCCATCATAATCCAATGGGAAGAAGCTGGAGAAGAATAAAACCACCAAAACTCTCAAGAAAGGTTGACTTATTGTCCCAAGACACAAGGACAAATAGATAATATGGGAATCACGTAGGGATGAGTTTTAGGCTTTAATCCTTCTGACTTAGAGCCACTCTCCATAAACTTGCTTGTCTAGATACCCCACAGGCATGAGGGTGCAAAAAAAAATAAATTTGCTCTAATTCACAGCTCACTGAGTCCTGTCCAACATTCATTTACATTGTTTAACCCATCTTGCCATGAGATCTCATTCGGGGAGGAATCTCAGGATCTAGAATCAGAAGATCTCTGATATTTTTTAGGCTTTTAACAACAGACAAATTAATAGGGGCACCTCAGCTTTAGTTTCCTTATCTGCCAAATTATGTGGTAAATCGGAAGAAAATATATTGAAAAGCATTTCCCCAAAGGAATGAGGGGAGAAAGCCACTCAATCTGTTAGTATGAGTAAGAAAAATTATTTTGCTTCAAATAAATAGGGGAATCAAATTGATAAAGAGAAGAACAGGAGAGAGGGGAGAGGAGAGGGGAAAAAAAAAGAGGTCAGATAAAGCTGTAACATGCAAACACCTACAACCTCTGCTAAAGGGATTTTTAGTAGCTTCAGGAACACTGTCAACCAGTGTGCATGGCAGACTGAAAGTGCTGGAGTGTTAAGACCCTTGGAAGTAGCCCAGGGTCATGAATAAATACCTTAACCTTCACACCATACTGCTGGCTAGGATGACAACTCTTCAGGCATATTCCCCAATGCCTGCTAGGATCCCTCCACAGAACTGAGCTCCGGTTGTCCACAGTGGTAATTGGCTTGATTACATAACCTTTATTGGCTTCTTTCTTTCCTACATCGTGTTTTCACTCCTCTACTACCATTTTCATGGATGAACCCCTACATGAATTATTGGCACTTAAATCCTTATCTCATAATCTGCTGTGGAAAAACCTAAACCAAATTCTGACTTCATAAGATGAAACTCACAACTAGTGTACACTCCAAAGCTGATTCAAATACCACCACAAGAGAATGAGTTGTTTAGAATTTTCAGAAAATTATGACAGGACTTATATTTGAATAAGATATGCAATTAGTGCTAACACTTGCCTTCTTAGCAAGATAAAATAGGCATATGAGAAGGTCATCTAACATCTGACTTACATTTGTATAATAAGCCTTATCAAACATACTAGGTGATTGTCAGTTTTAAAATAAATAAGATAATACATATTTAAATGTGTTGTAAATGTGTATCACATCTCAACCTTGTGATTTTGATATTATCAGTAAAATTTATTTTGATCAGATGTATATTGTAGCTTTGGTCTACTTTGTCAAGTCTGTTTCCCTTTACCCCAAGCCTAAATGAGAACACTCATTGTTACTTCGTGTTCTTCTTATGCACTGTCTACAATCTGTTTTTTTCTTCTTATCAAATGAGATCTGCAGCTACAGCAGTTTTTGTGTGAAATCCCTCTGCTAAAATATTCAGCTTGGGGGTTGGTCACAAAGGAGATTCTATGCATGGTGAAAATAAAATGTTGTTAGCATCTTATGCAAGACTACTCCTCTGCCCCAGTGGTTATGAAAAGGCAAAACTTATGTTTGTCATGCGTATTTTGTGTGCTAGGGTTTAACATTCTGAACCAGGTAACAATCATGGCACAACCAGTGAATGAGATTCTGAATACTGGTTTTATTAGTTTGTCTTGTTATCTGAGCCATGTTTCTTAACTGATGACTGCTATACTCCTTTGGGGTCCAAACCTCATGGCATCGATGTGCTAAGTACTATATAATAATCTTGCTTTTTGACATAGGGACTCTTGAAAAAGACAGTATCATATGGAGAACAGGGTTTTGTTACAATAACAGCATGTATGCTGGTTCACATAGTATTATGACTGCATTGAGACATATATTGTGTTTCTTTGTTCAGAGGTATTATGGCCCCAGCCTTCTAGATGTCCAAAATAATTACAGGTCAGCATGAGAAAGAAGATATTTGTTACTCCAGGATTCAAATTTATAACTCCCTAGCTCACCATAGCTTTGTTATTTTCTGATTGGCAGCATTGTCCAAAACTTGTTCGTACTTTTAAGAAACCATAGCTAAAAAGAATATCCAGTGTGCAAAGGCCTTGAGTTACTAGATTTAAGGGAGACCATCATGGAGAATGTGACCCAGAGAGTTCATATAGTGACCAAAAAGATTTTTCCCTGGACTCATTTCAATTCCCTAAAAGAAGAGAATTGAGATCTTGGCCTTTCAATATTTTGTCATATAAAATCATTACAGCACATGGACCTCTATAAGAATGCACATGTGTAGGTCACCATCACAGGAACATGCACTGGGATATTCTGCTGGGAGCCCAGAGGGCATGACAGTTTGGCACTGGGCTGCACTTGCTCACTCCACCTCTTGGTTTGTTCACAGCTGCCATAGTTGAAGATGCAAGTATTGCTAACTGACCATAAAATTGAAGCCATGACCTTCTACACACTATGCTAACCAATAGACTTACCATAGTCACATGCGTATGAAATAAGAAAGAAGAAGAAAAAGAAAAATGAAAAGAGAGAAAGAAAAAAATGGATAAAATAAAAGAACTATTAAGAAGAATTAGATTGATACAGTAAAGTTACTAAAACTAGAATGCTACTTATGTTTGGTAGAGTAGAAAGAATATAAGTTTAGGATTAAGAGAGAGCTTAAATCCCCATTAAGTGGTACCTTCAGTTTCATCATCTGTAAAATAGGAATATCTACCTCAGTTTATTTACTTATTTTTTTGCATAAAACATCACACAAGAAGAGTTGTAATATTAATAATTAAATCCTGTATGTGCAAAGTGTATAGTAGCACAATGTCTAGCAAAAAAGAGGTTCTAAATCAATGGTAAAGATCATTGTGAATACTCAATATTTTTCAGTGAGGAGAATCTGAATCTAAAAAAATTCATGATTGGCATGTTAATAGAGTCACTTGTTAGGCATCAGTGTTATTGTAGGTGTAGATCTGTAAATAATCTAAAATAGCAGATAAGCCAAAGATCATATATATTTGGAAAAGCAGTATACAGTGCTGATTTAGTCTTCACTTAATACACCTGAATTCAAAGAAAAATATGGCAGAAAATGGGGTAATGTCAAGTAACTGAGTTTTAATCCCTAAGACCTGAGTCTAAATAATAATCCCACCAACACCTCAGTAACATTATAGCCCTCTTATACTGAATTACTTTGAATATTCCAGTATATCACCTTTCACTAAGACATTTACTTAGCTGATCTTGGCCTTCATTTCTTAATATACAAAATGAAGAGCTTGTATAAGATATATGGTATCTGTCAGGTCTAAAACCACACAGTTATAAAAAAAATTCAGTAATTTTGTAAACTAAATGATAAACCCCAAAATGATGCTTTTCATGACTTATAAACCAAAACCAACATTTTGTTCAAAGAATGGCATAGATTTAGGTATCTTTTTAAAATTTAAATTTAAAAACACTATATAAATAGTGTTTATATAAATAATATATAAATATCACCACTGAGAAGTTATAGTTGAGGTAGTCACTACCATGACACTCTCTGGCCATTTGCCTATAAATCTCTTCCCTGAGATCAGGGCCTGATACTGGACTTGAGCTAAAAGAGAAGAGGAGTTAGCTGCTCTGCTGAACATTGGAAACTTAAATTTGTTGCAGATTATCCACAAGATGGACATTCCATAGGCCTACCATTCTAAAGAGTTACAGAAACATATAGATGCATCTTACCTTCAGGATACACTGCTAGAATTACTTTCTTTTGACTATTCTGAAGAGTAAATTCAAAATTATAAAACACAATTTTTGTAGTTTTACATTCCACAAGATTTTATAATACTTATAGAAATTGAAAGGGAAATCAGGCCAGCCAGCAGAAGCATAAACATGCAAGATGTTTTACTAGAGTGCATGGACAGGCAGCTTGGAATCCATTTAAGTTTATGTATTTGATGGAAGTGATATTCTTTTGGCCTTAAAACCTTTATCTAGGCTATAATAAAACAAGCTGTGTCACATGAGTCTTCTCTCATGTGCCCCCATTGCCTCTCAGCTAGTCTAAAGATGGGTATCCATATGCGAAACAGTCTTGTCCTTTTACTGTACAACCAGGCTCCATGGTGTTTATGCAGTAGTTCGGGGTTTGGGGACAAAATGGATTATTTCAAATGCTCACACTATAAAACAAACCAACACACTGTTGCTCAGAGATCGAAGCTCACTAAATGTTTGCTGCTGGCAAATAGATATGCTCTGAAACCATCCCAGGAGCTTGCTTTCACAGATGTCAGCTGATGGACATCTGCACAAAAGTCTCTGAAATGCCTTATTTTACACCCAGTGTCGGTTGGCAGTTACTTTCTTATACCTTCTGTGTTTCCATTAAATTAGGTTGGAAACAAAGCCTCCTATTTACTGAGAAAATTCTTTTCTATGTCAAATGGTGAACAATTACAACCATTACTCTGTCAACCACTTCCATCAGCTCCATTAAAAACGCCTACACTCTGCATTCTGAATCACAGTCACCCTGAGCAGAGCTCCACTCTGGCATTCATGACTGTTGAAAAGTCTCTGATCACATTAGGGAGACAGCAGAAGGTTTTTTCATTTGTAACCTTCTTATGGATTGTGAGAAAGTTAACCATGTTCTATGGACTGCTGGCAAAGTGTCATGTTCTCACTCAAAGAAAGAACTTTCCATGACTTACCAAAAAATCCATTATGAGTAACAAAGAGATACTATGAAAGCACATTTTGATGAATTAAGTATAAATTAAAACAAAACATACCAGTTGGAGATTGTATTTTTCAACCAAGAGTTGAATGTCTATGTATTCCAGATATTGTCAAATTCAAAAACATGGGGTAAATGGACAAAAAATGACTATTTTAAAACCCGAAAATATTGTCATATCCTCTAATGTGTTTCTATAAGTGCTCTTATAATTACTACATTCCAAACATTTTATCAACCTAATCATATGCAATTATAGAAAATATTTCTAAATTAGTACCTCACCTACCAGTTACAGAAAAGTTTTAATCATAAATTTCAATCAAAATTATTCATGTGTTATTCATTTATCTTATTATTTATTTAAATAATATTTTACTCAGTGACTATAAAGTCCATAGCACTTTACTAGATCACGATAGAAATCTAATTGACAACAAATCTAGCTATCTGGCTAACATACATCTTAGTGGTTAGCAAAATATTCATTCGAGAAACAGTATATGTCAATATAGGTTAACACATTATTACAAACTCAAGTTACCATATCAAAGAATACCTTAACTAACTTCATGAAAACTTCCACTCTTCATGAAAAGAGAGGCAGCTGGGAAATGTATGATAATAGACACATTCTAAGGTTTAACATTAACTTAATATTTTTACATAATTAATATAGCTATTTTAATCCATAATTAATCAAAGAGGATTGAGAAAACCCAGTGATATTTTAGAAGAAGATACTTTCAGATTCAATTACAATTTCATGTTTCCACTTTTGCTGATATTTTAAGTTTTTGGTAACAATCAGTTTTGAAATAGAAAACATACCCTGGGTTAAAGTAAAGTGTCATTATTTACTGCACTGAAAACAAAACAAAAACTATATTGTACACCAAATCCATGCTGTGTCTAATACCCTAAGCTCTATTTTTCTGTAACATTTTCTGATAATACTTAGATATGGAACAATATACCAATAAATTCCTAGTTTGCAATTCAGAGCATATCTCTTAATAAGAAATAACAAAAGAATTTGAACTGTTCTGTGAATAATTGCGTTTCAAAGTTCATTCATATTGATTTAAGTTATTTCTTTGAAATTCTCTTGCTTATGTGTTTTTAAATTGTAATTAATATTTGTAATATTTCTATTTGAAACCTAAGGTTTTCTTCAAATAAAATTTTGAATTAAAAATGTAAACCAAATTTGACCAAATGATTCTTTGTGATCCCTTCATTGTCTCTGCTAGACCAATAATGAATAGAGAGATTGAAACAGTAATAAAAAATCTCCCAACAAAAAAAAGCTCCAGCCCAGATGAATTCACAGCCAAATTCTACCAGACCCACGAAGAAGAACTTGCACCCATTCTACTAAACTGTTCCTAACATTGAGGAGGAAACTTTCCCTTACTCATTCTATGAAGCCAGTATCACCATGATGCCAAAACCAGGAAAGGATACAACAAAAAAGAAAAACTACAGACCAATATCCCTTATGAACATAGATGCAAAAATCCTCAACAAAATACTAGCAAACTGAATTCAACAGCACATCAAAAAGATAACCAACCGTGATTAAGTGGGTTTTATCCAGGGATGCAAGGATGGTTCAACATATACAAATCAAAAAATATGATTCACCACATAAACAGAAATAAAAACAAAGACCATATGGTTATCTCAATAGATGTAGAAAAAGCATTTGATAAAATTCACCAAAACTTCGTGATAAAAACCCTCAACAAACTAGGCATAAAAAGAACATACCTTAAAAAAGTAATAGAAGCTATATATGACAAACCCATAGCCAACATCATACTGAATGGGGGAATGTTAAAAGCATTCCCCTTAAGAACTGGAACAAGACTAGAGAGGGGGGCCATTGTCACTACTTCTATTCAACATGATACTGGCAATCTTAGCCACAGCAATCAGGCAAGAGAAAGAAATAAATGGCATCCAAATAGGGAAAGAGAAGGTCAAGCTATCCCTGTTTGCTGACAATGTGATCTTGTATCTAGAAAACCCTAAAGACGCCTCCAAAAGACTCCTAGAATTGATAAATAAATTCAGCAAAGACTTAGGTTATAAAATCAATGTATACAAACCAGTACTTTTCTATATGCTAGTAACAGTCAATCTGAGAGTCAAATCAAGAATGCAAAACCATTTACAATAACCACAAAGACAATAAAATACCTAGGAATATACTTAACCAAGGAGGTGAAAGATCTCTACAAGGAAAATGGCAAAACATTGATGAAAGAAATCACAGATGATACAAACAAATGGAAAAACATCCCATATTCGTGGCTTGGAAGAATCAACATTGTGAAAATGTCCATGCTGCCCAAAGTGATTTATAGATTCAACACAATTCCCATCAAAATACCAACATCATATTTCACAGATCTAGAAAAAATAATTCTACTGCATTATAGGATATTAAGAATTGTTGTAATTATAGCCAAGGTCTCAGGATGAAGGCTTTTTTGCCTGCCTACCAATAGAAATTGGGCATGCTATAGGAGCTCAGGAGAAAAGAGAAATAGGGCACATTAGAACTTCTAGCCATCTTGAACCAAATTCTAGCATTACTTTCTTCAACACTAGCCATGAGTCACATAAAACCATTTAAACTTAGGTTTAAATTAATGAAATTGAAATAAAATTCATGATTCATCTTTTTCACAGTGGCCACACTTCAAGTGCTTAATAGCCACATGCAGCTAATAGCCACCACATTGGATTACACATAAACCAATCATTTTCATCATTACAGAAAGTTATTTTTGATAAGCTCTGCTTTAGAAGTGCTGCTCTCAAATGGGGGCAATATGCTTCTCCAGGGAATATTTGGCAGTGTCGGGAGATAGTTTTGGTTGTCACAATTGGAGTGGTAAAAGCCAAGAATGCTGCTAAATACCCTTCAAAGCTTCCTTGAATGCATTGCAATGACTACCTTGTCTACCACAGCAAAGAGTTATCTGGTTCAAAATGTCAGCAGTGTCAAGGTTAAGAAACCCTGCTCTAGATTAAGCTAGGCCAAGTTTCAAATATGAGTTACCCTGGTGTGTACAGGGGGAAGGAATTAATTCTGGGAAAATCGCCACAACTTGTGACACTGGTCAGCTTTTTTGAAGGAACCTCTATTTGTGATATCAATTTGTCACCTGACATGGTTCATGGAGCAGACAGAGAACTCTGGGGAATAGTTGTAGGAAACATAAAGGAAATGAAATGAAAGCAAACACTATTAGGAGGAGCTAGAATCATTCTTGGGGACATGTTATTAAGATTAGAAAATAAACTCCAATGTTGCTATCTTTGGACTATGACAGATGAAGCAAATGCAAGGAATTAAAAGGAACAGAATGCCAAAGTGACCACCCAGGTGCCACCTGGTAAGCCAGGAGACAATGGGAGGAAAGAGTTAATGCAGTCAACATTCAGAAGCCTGTGATTTTTATTCGTAATAAGAAAGAATAAAACCTGTGTCCACCAACGTATTAGAGATTATCTTCTTCAAATATTATTTTTGGCCTTGAAAAAGAGAAAAAGTCATACTAAGTATAGAAGGCACTGTCCATATCTCCTTGGATTCATCTTATCAGTTCTGTACCTCACCCCTGTATAGGGTATGACTGACTCGAGGAGACAAGAAAGCCAGCTCCCCTGTCTTGAGGCTGAACAAACTCTGACCTTAACGCTCTGGAGGTCTCTGCAGGGTCAGAGTGAGGTTAGAATTTTGCCTGAAATTACATCTTTGCTTGGCTTCTTGCCCTTCCCTGTCCTGCTCTGCATTCCCTAGGTTTCTCTTCTTTAAGTTCTTGCACTTCCCCAGGTCAGCACTTGTACCGTGCTTTAGGGGCAGTTTCTGGAAAATCTGTTCTAAGATAATAATGTTCAGAGGTCATTTATTCTTGCTTTTGTTTTCTGATTTCAAATTCTTTGGTTTCTGCTCTTACTATGGTTATTTGATTCCTTCTGATTGATTTGGGGTTATAATCCTTTTTTACCCTTTAATTTTTTTAGTTAAATTTAGAGGACAAATTTGACATCTTTCTTTTTTTCCCTAATATATGCACTTAATGCTATATATTTCCCTCCAAGCACTGATTTAGCTGTATTCTGCAAATTATGATATGTTATGTTTCCATTTGTATTCAATTCAACATATTTACTAACTTAGCTTGTGTCTACCTTATTGTCCTATCTAATTTACACATATGTGGACATTTTCCAAATATATTTCTATTATTACTATTTGTAATATAATTCAGCTGAAGTGTGAAAAATAGTTTGTATAATTTCAAATATTTTAAATGCATGGACATTTCTTTCATGATGCAGTTTGATAAATGTTCCAAGTACACTTGAAAATGTTTATATTCTTATATTGCTTATGGAGTGTTCTACTAGTGTCAAATAAGTTCAAATTGGTTGATAGTGTTATTCACATCCTAGATATCTTTTACAGATTTTTCTGGCTGCTTTTTTTTTTTTTCTTTACTCAATTACAGAGAGAAAAGTATTGAAGTCTCCCACTATAATTATAGATTTGTCTATTTTTTCCTTTATGCTCTAACAATTTTTGTTTCATGTTTGTTTTTTATGCATACTGACAATTTATCTTTCATTTGGGGTGCTCAGGTAATTTACATTTACAATAATTATTATTGTCACTGAATCTACTATCTGGGTGGCTTTCTATTTTTTTCCATTTGTCTTTTTTTGTGTTGTTTTTTTTTCTATTTATCTGCCTGCTTATGGATAAGTTTTAGTTAAGTATTTTTTATTATTCCATTTAGTCTTCATGTTTTACTTGTTATACCCTTTTTTCTATTTTATTTTATTGATTGCCCTAGGTTTTAGAACATACATTTTGACTTATCATTTTTACCTTCACATAATATTATTCCCATTTAAGTGTAGTATAAGAAGCTTACAGCACTATATGATTAATTCCTTCCTTCCACACTTTGTGCTGTTGTCATGGCAATATGTAAATGTATCCTGCTTAAGGTCCTCTGGTTTGATGTCTTTCATTGTTTTAAAAAAGTTTTTCTTGGTCATTATTCTTTAAAATATTTTTTTCTGCTCTGTTCTTTCTTCTGCTGAGATTCCACTTGCTTACATAATAGACTACTTGATATTGTTCTACTGTTCTTAGTAGCTCTGTTCTTATTTCTCTTTGTGTTTCATTTGGGTGATTTCTATTATGGTCATATTTACTAATGATTTTTTGGATAATGATGAGCCCTTCAAAGATTTGCTCTGTTTCTGATATCATGTACTTTAATTTTTATTATTTCCATTTGACTCTCTCATAGTTTTAACAAAGATTCTCTCCTTGACCAGAGTCTAGCTGGGCTCGTCTGGGCCCTTTTCTCAACTAGACCTCAACCTAGCCAATGCGAACTGCAGACTCTCAGCACCCATGATATTTCCACACCCCTCTCGTCACGTTAAAAGACTTAAATAAACACTCACATAGTTTCTAACAGCTCAGGATGACCCCCGTCCCCCTTACAGTGTCTGCGTGAGAGAAAGCTCAAGGTTTATGACAGAATTTATTGGTTTTATATTGTTTTTTTTTTTTCCTTAGCCAACACCTGATGATAGGCCCCCAGAGCACCATTTCCCAGAGGATTTGCTCAACAGGGCATGCAGCTGTGAATCCTTCCTCTGCCCCTTTGAGATTCATATGTCACTCTTATGACTCTGAAGTATGTTTCTCAAAGATCCAAAAGCCATTCCTCTAAAAGATAAACACCAGGAAGATAAGACCTTTGTCCCGGAGTCTGTGTGGGAGGATAGAATCCTAAGCTTGATAACTGTCGGTTAATACTGCTTGCCTAATCAGCACTTACACTGACAAACGTTTTGTGATTGTTTACTTTCCTGACTCTACTAAGGCCCCCTTTTCCCGTTACTCCTTCATTTTCTCTTTCAAATGCCCACTCACCCCTGTACGAATCAAAGTTGAGCTCAATTATTCAATTGAATTGATTAAAATTTGTCCTTACTGCTTTAACCAGTGGAAAGCTTTGTTTATCTTTGACAGTTTCCTTCTTTTTTCTGAAATCCCCTGTCTCTTTGCACGTGTTGTCTACCTTTTCCACTAGATTTTTTAACATGCTAATCATAGTTATATTAAATTATATGTTTGGTAGTTCCAACACTTGTGTCATGGCTGAGTCTGGTCTTATTTATTGCTCTGACTATTGACAATGGATCTTTTTTCTTGCTTGTGGGTGAGAGTTTAATATTTTTGTGTGTGCAAGATATTTGGTGGAGAGGGGAGGCTGAGGTAAATAGGGTTCCCATGTGGAAATGAGCATGTCTCTTCTCAGGCAGCTAATGTGGGGGAATGAGTCAGTCTTGTTACTTGAGCTGGCTTGAGGTTTTGTTATATGGATGGTTCAGTATACCACAGAATTCCAATGTTTTTAATAAAGTTTCTTTCTTAGGGTTGGGGCTGAAATCCTAAGGGTATTCTCCATGTGTGTGCTCCACCCAGTCCTCAGACATCCCTGTGTCTGTGCCACAGAGAGAAGCTGTCTCCATGCTCTGTCCCTTTTGTCTTGATCCAGCCTCAGTTTTCAATGGATCCTGCATTTCTGAATCTCAAAATAGTATTTTATCAGAGTAAAAAAGGATTTAAAGCAGGGATTGACACACTATTATTATAAAAGTTGAAGGAAGTGTATCCATAGGGATTTCTAGGAACTACTCGCATAGTAGTATTCAGAGTTGTCCTACCAAGGCGTTGCTGCCTCTGCCACATTCAGAATTCTGAGAGATGAATAATCCAATGTCCTGGGTATTGGTTCAGGATCCTGTTTTCTTAGCTCTGACCAAGAGGTTAGGGAACAACTTCCTGATCTCTTGTCTCCAGAGCCATGCCATACCTGCTAACTCCACACCAGCAAAATGTATGCTTTGTATTGGCTGCCCTTTCTCCCAACTGACTTAGTCCTAGATTTAATGTGATAACTGCTATTGATTAAACTGAGTTATACCCAGGATAATAATTGCAAGAAATTTGAGAAATACAGTTTATTTGTGAAGTACAGTTTATTTGCAGTAGAGGCAAAACATCTAACCTCTATAGGAAGTTAGAATAGGGGTTGAGCAAGCCTTTCTATCATATCTAGTACTGCTTTCAATTGCCCTCAAATGGGCCAAGGCAATTCTAATCAAAATCCACAAAAACATTTTTGTGGAATCTTATATGGACTGTGAGATTTTATATGGAAGAACAAAGGAGAAATTTAGCCAACAGATTATTAAAGAACTAAATGTAATGGTAGATTTCCTGTGCTAGATGATATTGTTTATTACAAAGTAATAGAAATAAGACATGGTGGGATTGTCATGAGCATAAACTAATAGGTCAGTGGCCCAGAATGAAATTGTTTACAAAATAGAAAATATTACTTGATACATATAGGATTTTACACACATACACACATTTTCAAATACCTTACTGACCTACTATGTCCAAGGCAGAACTCTAAACTTTTAGGAAAAATAACATCTTTACCTCTTTGTGATGTCAGAAAAAAAAATTTTAAACCAAAAGCAGGTAATAATAAGGGAAATAATAAATACATCTCCTTTAAAATTAGAAATGTGTGTTTTTCACTAGATCCTACAAGTAAAGTGAAAATACCAAAGAAAATCCAGAAAGAAATGTTTATAGCATATATAATGAACGAAAGGTCACTATTAAAAATAAGGTAACATCAAAAAATATAAGTATAGATAAATGGGCAAAATACACAGATATTTAACAAAGGAGGAAAGACTAATGGCCCATAAACATTTGAAAAGTCTTTCACTTTGTTAACAAGCAATGTAATGCAAATTAAAATAATGAGATACCATTTTGACTCATCATTTTGGCTAAAAAAAATCTGACACATGGAAGTAATGTGGATTAATAGGAAAATATGAACACATGTACACTTACAGAAGGAAAAAAATTGCCACCACTACCTTGGAAAATAATGTGAAATTATCTAATAAAATAGAAGATATGTGTCTTAATCTGTTTGTGCTGCTATAATAAAATACTTTACTCTGGGAAATTTATAAAGAACAGAAATTTATTTCTTATAGTTCTGGTGGCTGCAAAGTCCAAGATAAGGATGCTGGCAAGTTGTATGGCTGGTGAGGGTGGCATCCTTACATGGCAGAATGGTAAAAGGCAAAAAGGGAATAAAACTGTGTCCTCACATGGCAGAGAAATGGAAGGGCAAAGGGACCAGGCAAGTCTCTGAAGCCTCTTTTATAAGTGCATTAATTTTATTTATGATAATCACCTCCTAAAGGCCCTACTTCTTAATACTTTCATATTGAGTCTGAGGTTCTAACATATGAATTTGGGGGGACACATACATTCAAACCATGACTCAACCACTCCTCGGTATACAGTTTTGAGAGATTTTTGTACCTGTGCACTTGGAAATATTCAGGAGAGATACAGCTCAATATATTCATGGGACTGATTTCAGCAAACTTAACTCAAATAAAATTGAGAAACCCACAAAACAATACTTACAGAATTATACCAATTACATAATGTTCAAGAACATAAAACTTAATATCTATGCAGTGTGTCATATATGCATAAATAAATACGTAATGAAATTATGAAGACTTCCAAGGGCATAATAAATGAAATTTAGAATAGTAATTTACTATTAGAGGGAGGGAGGAAAATGTGATAAACTTGACACAAAGATTATTCTGTGTTCTTATCAGGGTGGTAGACAAAGACGTGTTTGTTTATTGTTATTGTTTAGACATAAATGTTACTTATTTATATCGGCTTACATATTTACATATGTTTATAGGCATTTGTAGATATATTAAAAAATCACTTTGCAACAAAATCATTGGCAAGAAGGGAAAATGTTATAAATGTTGTGATAAGCAAGATTAAGGAAAGTTTTCCATTTTACACATTACCACATATTTTCCTTTCTGCATATCACCCCCATATGTCGGCCAATAAGAAAGTCTCCTATTTTTCTTTCTCCCATATCTTCTCCCTTGTATTAGTCATGGTCTAGTCAGGAAAGAAGAAATCTGAATGTTTCAACTGGAAGTGATGTAATACAATGATTGATTGATTACTGGATATCTGAAATTAAAGTAATGTAGTACAAAGATTGATGATACCAGTGGGGCAAAACTTGAAGATCAAATAGGGGAAAGGGAGGTAAACAAAATTATTACTGCAGTAAGTCTGGGGAACAAAGGAGCTGCTCTAACCAGTACCTTGAAGAGGTTCCCCCTCAAGGGTTGCCACCACCTCTGCCACTGAGGTCAGAAAGGAAGAATCAGACCTTGGATTCTGCAACTGTAGAAGCCATGCAGCCACTTCCAGAGACACGGCAAAGGGAAGGAAAAGACAAAGAGTAGGAAGGAAAGATTTCTCCCTCCTCCTACCTTCTAATCAACCACCAGGGCTCCCAGAACCTAACAATAAGCCAACTGGCAAAGGAAAATGGGAAAATTCATTTGTAGATTCCTGATTTTCCTTTTTAGTTTCTCAAAATTTGCATGGGTATATCAAAGTTTTCATACAGAGCCTACCCTCTGGAAACTCAGAGTGAAATTGCACATTTATATTGAAAAATATTTTATTGGTATCATTAAATCTTATCTTGCTAAGTAAGGTTATGTATCTCAACAAAAGTCTCATTTGTTATACATGACTCTTACGAAAAATAAAATGATGATTTTGCCTAAGGTCTAGGAGCTGAAAGTGGAAGAGTGTGGCAGGTTATAAGTTAAGGAGGCTAGCCTGTCTGCCTACAGGAGATAGAGCAGCTGTGAGTCTTTGTGGTCAGTTCAACTCTGAGACGTCTCAACCCAAGACAAATCTAAACAATAAAAATAAGGACCCAAAAAAGAGCAAACTCACGCTGCTGGATAAGCTGTGAAATCCAGATCCACAGCTGGTAATCTACATCCTAGCTCATCCCCAGAGGGAAAGATCATGTAGTGTGGGGTGAGAGACTGGGACCAGTTGCTTTCTTGCCCTTTTCTTTTGTCCTTATTTAATACTTTTAAAAAATAAGTATTTTTCTTGACATAGTAATGGTTATTCTTGAATAGCCAAAGCATTTGGGCCACTGTTTTAAAAATATACCTGGGAATTTGGTTTTATTTGGGTATGGAGAGGTCAGCAGATCTGGAGAAAAGATAGTTCCCAAGAGCAGGGGGACACCCCACGCTATGCAGGGTCACTGGAGAGAATACTGAGGTTGGTCTCAGGAGGAAAGAGAGGGTGAGATCTTAGAGAAAGTCTTTGTAGCATTTTCCAAGGAAGGCATGGGCAAGGCAGGGCAAGGGGACTCACCAGATGAGAATTGGCTAGGTTGAATAATTTTATAGCATTCTAGTGTGAAAGGGTTGCCCTAGTTACTGAAGTCTGTCCCTGGAGTGGTTAGGGCAAGTGTAAGAGCCCCAGATAAAGCAGATGGTGGGGAGAGGGTGTGGACTCTGGATTAGTTGTTTTGCACATCAAAGGAATGCTCACAAGGGGGTTGTTTGCTATCTCTAGGAACTAGCTAATGCTTGGTGGAGCAATCTCTCCTGAGTCAGCAAGGCCCAGAAGTCAAAACATCAAATATAGAATTTAGAAAACAGGTTAATGCAGGCATGTGTCAAGGAGACTTAGTATCATCAGTAAATTAATCAAGGTGGCTCAGTTCCTAATAACCCCCTTAGGAAATAAAAATAAAAATTTATTTTTATGTTGATGGGTGTTCTCGCCCATTCCCTGTCATTTAAAGCCCCCATACTATTGATTTCAATCCTTCGTATTGCTGTAGACTGTGTTATGATATTAATCAATCCTCTTTATGATGCTTCCTTTTCAACACGCACCTTCTTCATTCATTCTTTATCCCTTTAAAGGACATGTTCAGGACAAATACTACTTCCCATCACTAACAGCAAGAGGCAGAATGCTTTCCCCGTGCACTTTGGCAAGTAGATGTGCTCAAAGTTGACTCTCAATGGCTCGGAAGTGATTTATTTCTCTAGTATCTCTTAACTACTGCTGTTATTTTGTTTCTTGGATACAACTTTGAGAATTTCCTAGACCGGGGTGGGGAATCTTTTCATGTTGGAAGGCCACATTAATTTAGCTATAATTAAATATGGCCATATTCAAGAAATTTCAATTAGATATACTTAAAAGTGTACATTATTTTGTAAAAATCTAACTATGATATACTTAATAATTAAAAAAATGAAAACTTTTAATTTTAAAGTTAACTAACTTTTTAATGACTTTGTTGTATCTACTTTTGTTAGAAAGCATTCGAATATTTGGGTTGCAACATGCAGGTCTGCAGTGTCAGTTGATCCTCTAGCTGGGTATCATTCATTGTGACCTTAAGGGCATCTTGATTTGGGTTAGGTAGGAGAATGTAGATCTTCAGAAATAAGTGGTTGAAAAGCAAGAAACCATTTTTCAGGCATGTTGCCAAAGGTATGGTTATTCTACTGTATTTTTCCATATTTCAATTGGATCTTTCTTAGCATCAAACAATAACTTTAAAATGTCATCTGCTGATAGCTCAGTCAGTGCCACCTGTAGCTCTTTTAGATGCTGTGGTGATATCAACCATGTGAGGCTGAAATGCTAATTTGAGTGTGAAGTCATGATTCTCAATGTCAGTGAACCTTTCATTGTATTTTCCAATTAATAGGTCTATAGCAGCTGCATATTCTTCAAATGATTTTCATATATCACTCTGCTCATCAGTGACCTTTGCTAACTGGGGAAAATGTTCATCCAAACTTTCCTTTTGAAGAAGAAGTGTTTTGAAAAAAGATAACTTTCTTTGAAATGGTTGGATTTTTTTGCCACATATCATATATAGACGTAGTTTTACCTTACAAAGAAATATTCAAGTCGTTTTGATTTGACATGATCTCACACAGAAATGCTGCATTCCTACAGAAATCATCTTTCAATAATTCACATTGCTGATTCTGTTCTTTATAAAATTTAACTATCTGTTCTCATGGAGATAAAATTTTGGCTAACACCTGTCCTTTGATAGCCAACACATTTTAGAATGGTACTGCAAATCCACACTGAATACCTCATGGTTTAACTTTATGTCATTGTTCAACTTTAGCATGTTATGAAACTGATGATGCCCCTGCTGCATTTGTTAAAGATGTTTATAATTTGTTACAAAGTGTCACTTAAAACAATAGGTTTAGCGCAGAAATTTTGCTGTTGATGCAAGATACAATAAAAAAGAATTGAGAGCAGCTGGACCTGTTAATACTTTTTTAAAATCTGTGTGATAAACCCTTCATGTTTTCCTGTCATGGAAGGCACACAATATGTACATACACTCACTGAATTTGCGAAATTCAGTCCAACTTCACATTTATCTCAAAAGTTCTTGAAGATATCAATTCCCCATGCTCTGTTTGCAAGAGTGTCCAAAGCGAATAATTCTTAACAGCAAAGAAAATCTGTTATGACCCAAATGAAGTATGAAACCTGTGCTGAGTCAGTAGTATTAGATGATTCATCAAAAATGATTGAATAATATATATTTTCCTTTTGAAGTATCTCATGAAGTTGTTCTGTTAAGTTAAAGGAGAATTCATGCTGCCCATCAGTTATGATTCTCCTTGAAAGAAGCAGCTGTTTGTACTTTGAAACGTTATGAGGGTCTAAGCATCCTACAACTTCGACAATGCATTATTTCACAATTTCTATATCACCTAATGGCTTTCCTTTTTTTCCTGAGTATATAAGCTGCTTTATAAGTTGCTTCAGTGGCATTATTTCCAGGTTTTATTGCTGCTTGAAAGAATTGTCTTTGCTTTTGCTTTCCATCTTTTAATTTCTGCAGTATAACCTTCCATTCCTCTCCCTCTGATTTAAAATATTTGTGATCTTTATGAGTGTTATAATGCTGATGAGCATTTAATTTCTTTAATATTGATATTGCAGTATCATGAAGCAAGCAAATCATGTTAATTTCAGCAGAAACAAGATAATATTGCAAGTCCCAATCCTTATTAAAAAATCTGTTGTCTTCCTTTGGCATTCTCTTGGTCTTCTTTGACATGATGAGCTGTTAAGCAAACGGAATTAAAAAATACTGTTGAGCTCTGCAACTATTCATAAATTCCACTTCAAACAGAAACACAGTGCACCACTGTAAAAAGCTGATAACCAACTGGAGTACTCGACCCCTATGAACACTCTCCAACCAGCCTCATGTGGTAGTGGTGCCAGTCAGGTAGGGGAAGTTGGAACTAAATCATGAGCATAGCAGCCGTCAATTTAGTCTTTATGGCTTACTAATGTTCTAATTATGCTGGTCAATCTGGGAGAATTATTTCATTGAAACTTATTTTATTCTTTGGTATTTTAAATACATTCATTTAAAAAATAAAATAAAAATATCAAAGACAGGCAAAAATGTATTAATAAAAATAAAAGAATCTTTTTGTAAAATTTGGATTCAGTCAAAAAGCTGCAAATAAGGACCTAGAAGGCCACACAGTCCCTGCTCCTGCCCTAGACCTTGATGTCACCACTGCAATGCTAACCAAGAGAAAGAAGATGGGGTGTGGATGGCTTAGAGGGGTTTTCAGAAATCAGCCCAGGGCTCAATTCAAGTGACCTGACAAAGAACTGTTGGATAATTGCACATTTTTATTTTCTGGAGGCAAGATTGGAATATTGGGAATATGAGAAAAGAGTACCTGATGCATTATTTTTAACAATATTTGGTTGGGATGTAAGAATAACAGACAAAAGCCTCTGGGTTTAGCAGAATCATTAGTGTGAAATAATGTACCTGACTCCAAAAATACGTCAAAAAGCAATACAGAATATAAGCCAATTCCCAGCAGTTTGAATTTATTATTTATGATGCCAGTTAAACAAGGCTAATGTGCTCTGCAAAAGTGGTTATAGCTGCTATGCAATATTAGTAGAAATTAGTCAGATGTTACCAGCTCAATACAAAGTAAATTTGCAAAGGTTTCTGCAAATGACAGTTTGGCTGAGTTAACATGACAGTTGAGAGCATCCAAGCTGTTTCAGTATTGGCAAGTGGGTTTCCAACCAGAGTCAGCATTTATCACTGTAGGGAACAAATTAAGCCAATTGGGGGAAGAACCAGTAATGAGCTTCAGCACTTTACACATCATGCAGAAACAGTCCCTAAGATTTCCCTGCTCTCTAATCTTATCAGTTTGCAAGAAAAGCTATGAGGGTAACCTTTTCCACATTGTTTGGTTTCCTCTCTATCCTACTCCCTCTTAAAATGGTTTTTTGCCTTAAGAACATCCTATAGCAGTGAGTTCTGCCCTATAGGTCTGTAATTATGTCCGTTTGCTGCTTCCCAAGGAAATGGTACAGGAGAATCTTGTTTTGTAATACCAGACTGATTAGTAAAATCATTGTGCTAATCAAAATACATATAATCATAATCCTTTATTTTCTTTAAACTTACAAACACTATCTTATAAATATATTGATGATATCTTTTTATAAAATGCTTAAGGCAATAGAATATTTGCTCCTTTTGAAAACGTATACCTCACTTCAAGCACCAGAGAATAAACATATATTGAAAAATTCCATTTCCTTTTCTCAATCTGAGCAAGGAGCTGTTAGTTTACCTGTTTAAAACTTTCTGTTTGGAAGGGTCCATCTTGATTTTCAGGGTGGCTTTGAATAGTTCTTGAGGATTGAGGAAAAAATCAGTATCCCTTCAGTGGGAAAATGGGCCTGCAGTAATTCATCTTCAGATTGGGTTTAAATAATTCCTGCTCCTTCTCTTCCCTTTGCTTTCCTTCTTTCATTCTTTCCTTTGATGGGAATATATTGTGATTTCTCTTCTTTTGGGGTAAAAAAGCAGCAATGATCTATTTCCCGTGCAGTTTGCTTCTAATTGATGGATGAGTAAATCATGGGAGCTTTGTACTCATTTCAGTGAGTACAAAGATAACATGTTTAATTTTTATGATTGATTTCACACTTGGAATATAGAACAATGAAATCTGCATGCAAATCTATGTGAATTGCATGCAGGTACAGATTAGAATCAATAACCCAGGCTCTTAAACCAAACATAAGGTTGTTCAAGTTACATTCGTGATAATTAGCTTTCTTCTCTCCTTTAATGGTTACATGACTGTCACTACTATTCTGTAATAACTGAATCTATTCTAATCTATTTTATTTCAGGTCTTATTTCTCTATCTAGACTATTGCCCTGGTCTCCAAACTATTCTTGGTGCCATTCTGAAAATTATTTGTAGTTTGATAAGGTGTTTAGACCATAGAAACAAATAATACAAAATTTCAGATAGTTTGGTAGGAAAATGATAATTTTGAACAGCATCCAATTTTATCCCTAAAAACATCTACTTGGGGCACTTGCTTCAAATAGTATACATAATAGCATATACTTTTTTAATGGCTATTTCAACAGCCATTATCTTACCTGAGTTTGCCACTATCTTTGCAATAGTTGAAACAGGCATAATTATCACTGTATTATATTTAAGTAAACAAAGGCCCAGAGGCAAAAAGTTACAAGCCCCAGGTTCCGTAGAAAATAACTGATAGTTACATATGTTAGCTTGCTGGGTCTGCCATAACAAAGAACCACAAACTGGGTGGCTTAGAAAACAGAAATTTATGATTTCACCATTCTGAAGTCTGGAAGTTTGAAATCAAGGTGTTGGCAGGTTTGCTTCCTTCTGAGGACTATGAGGGAAGGATATGTTCCAATCCTGTCTCCCTGGCTTGTAGATGACTATCTTCATGTTCAAATGGTGTTCTTCTTGTATACCTGCCTGTGTCCCAATTCCCACTTTTTATGAGTACACCAGACATACTGAATTTGGGTCCAGCCTAATAACCTCACTTTAAGTTGATTACTCCTTTAAATACCCTATTTCCAAATGAGGTCACATTCTGAGGTGGGAGGTTAGGACTTCAACATATGAATTTTGCAGAGACATAGTTCAATCAATAACAGTAAAAAAACCCACATTGCTTGATTTACTACTCAATACCTTAACTGCGAAACAGTGCTGCTAAGGAAAGATAGGGAAAGATGGGAGAGTGTTAGCAGAATGGATCAAAAGAGAGTTTAATGATGTGAAAATAAGGCGAAGTGGGCAATTATGGGGAAAGTTTTAAAAAATCAAGTACCCTAATTGAATACAGTTTGCAAAATCACCCCAAGATGATTCTGAATTTAGTAATATGTACATTTCCTTTTATACTTTGACGGGACTAACTACAACAAAAGTAAAGTTTAGGAGGGAGAAAGAAAGCACTTGCCTATTCTATTTAGTTTATGGTAATAAATTCCAATTATTTTGAATTGACATTGTTCTGCACAGTCTAAAGTTGACTCCAAGAACTTCTTTCTCTGCTCCGTTTAAGTACCAAAGACAAATGACTATGCCGAATTCTTTGGCACGGCTTCATTTGTTTAAAGCTCATCTATGCTTTTCATTTTTCTCCTTGGGAGCCCTTTGGGGGAAGAAAATGTACACCAACCAAATGCTGAGCCTATTGTGAGTGCTGTGATTTCAGAGGAGAAGTGAGCTAAGCCTGAGATTCAGCCCCTCTCTTTTAGCAGCTTCTGTGGAGAAATTATCCTAACACGGATGAATGTCAATTTTTTGTGCATGCAAACCTGGGAGGCGTTGATGTCCCTTGCTGCCTTTTTCCCACCCATCTCCCTGGTCCTCCAAACTCCTAAAATATTGAAGCTATTAATTCAAAAGATGTGTGCACAGATATCGTTTAGTTCTGCCCCTAATCTTGCTTTCATAAATATTTGAAAATTATAGCTAAAGCCAAATTGTGCTTCTCACATAATGGAACTGCAGACTAGTATAACAGTGCAATGCTTTAAAGTTCCTGGAGGAGGGAAGTAAGAGATGATGAGATTTGGGGACAGTTTATGTGAGCAATTTGTTATGCATGCAGGAGGAATGGCGACTTGATGACAGATTCACTTCTTGGTCCTGAACCTTAATTAACAAGGCCCTCTGAGTAACATGCTGAGAAACAATAGGAAAATTCTTCTGAGCATTTCACAGATTATTCACTTATAATCTTTGGGGATTTATTTTATTATTATTTTTCTTTCTTTGTGAGCTGCAGCTTTGTTTCCTTGACATCCACACTCAAGAGTTATTGGTATCAAACCAAGCTATATAAAAAGCTATCAAGCACTTCTCAGATTTTCCACAGTTCAAAGCAGTGTTGGCAGCCTGCCAGCCATGAAAGATGAGCTGCACCCCAATGTGATGAGTGTGGCTGCACGTGCAAAAAGGAGCTAGGGGGTGAGGTAGGAAAGGAAAGGCTGCCAACTTAGAGAGCCTGCAGGGAAGAAAGCTGGATGCTTCCCCATAGACCCAAGGGTCACCTTCTCCTCCTGGAGGGAGCAAACGGAACTATAATGTTGTCGACTCTGTACAGCAATGGTAGAACTATCACACTCTTGGAAAAGAATTATTTTTAAAGAGGAGATGCGGCTAGATTAACAGGACAAAAATTGTAATGGAGATTTATTTATTTTGGCCCCAGGTAGACTAGAGAGACATTAAGGTTTGGTAATCTGCTGAGACCAAAACACTCAATGTCTAGGACCTGAAGTGATGATACTCTCTTCTCACTGTCAGAGAATATAAAATTAGGAATTTCTAAGAAGTTTTGGAACATTCTGTTAACCTGATTCTGTCCCAGGTACAAGTTTCAAATTGACTTTTAAATTTGTGGTCAGTATTTTCTAATCTCGGTTGGTAAATAGGGGTGAAAATGTAAAGCATATTTTAGTTTGTTTTGTCTTTCCAAAACACAATGGCTTTTGGGGTCATTTTAAGGTAAGGTGATAGGCAGGGAGCGCTGCCAGTGTTGTTGATATTTCTCAAATGAGGACATTAGATACTCAGAGTTGTCCTGTTCTTGTCAGAGCCCATGTAGCTAGCAAACACCAAAATTAAAACCCCAAGTAAGATTTTTCCCATCTCGGCTCATTTTCTGATGCAGGAATGTCTTTTCCAGCGTAATAGCACATTCACTTATAAATGCAGGCATCATATAAAGCTATGTAGACATTTCTGACGGTGCCTCAAGCATTTTCTCTTCCAGTCATTTGTGATCATTTTGGGGGTGCACATATTGGAAGTCCAAGTTAACACTATGGAGTGACCCTCAACCAATGAGGAATAGAAATTGGTGAGTAGTATCCCCACCTCTCAGTAGCATAATTTCAACACACATTCAGTGCAGTTTCTCAAAATCTTCACATTGGACTGAGCCTCAGGTGTCCACAGCAATGAATCGTTCATCAATGTGCCATTTTGTTGACTGTCTTTATCTGTCTTGATTCCTCCTCTCTCACTTTCAAACATACAATTTGTACCCAAATTTATCCAAACTAACACTGTTAACTTGTATACTTTTCACTTACTATACTTATCAATGGACCCTGAATCCAAAGATCCCACAACATTCAAAAAAATCTGGTTGGATTCTTGACTTATGGTCCAGATATATCTTTACTTAGGACCTGCATTGCTACAGTCTTCTTAAAGTATTTTGGTACTATAATATTTTAAGAATAGTGTAAGCTGATTGAGGGATAGACTTACATAAGGAAACAAGAAGGAAATAAATATTTAATCTGAAATTCTACCACCAAGAAATAAACATTATTTATATCTTGATGAATATAAATATATAAACATATGTTT
The DNA here is from genome assembly GCA_963574885.1 of Lepilemur ruficaudatus. Classification (NCBI taxonomy): domain Eukaryota; kingdom Metazoa; phylum Chordata; class Mammalia; order Primates; family Lepilemuridae; genus Lepilemur; species Lepilemur ruficaudatus. Next base: position 51,121 of record CAUYRT010038862.1, read on the forward strand.
ATAAAATAAAACAATTTGCATACCATTTTGTAACAGTTTTTACTTACTATATCATTACCATCCTTGAATCTTCAAATATGATTTTCTAATATTGTATTTGTAATTGCAGAAAATTTAACATGATCTACATGGAGAATTATAGTTAGCATTATAGGTCTTTTTTTTAAATCTATTTTCTACTAATGTAAACATTCTTAAACTTTAAAAAGTATTCTTATTTATATTCCTAACAGAAGTAAATAAAAGTTTAAGCAGCTTCACTGCAGCCGGCAATATATCCATAAAAACATTTGCTAATTAATTAATTAGTTCACAATTGTATTTTACGACTTTTAAACAAAATTTTTTCTAACCCAGTGATCTCCCCTTTGTATGATTATCATAAGTATAGCAGCCTCCCTGTTTGAGAACGGGGAAAAACTTTGTTGTGAACTTTTCAACTTACATTTCTTTGTGGTTGAAAAAGATCCCCAACAGCTGTCTGTGAATTCCATCGTAAGCAGCTGCTGGCTTGGGGTGGATATCGGGGCAGTAAGAATATGCCAAAGGATTGAAGAAGTAAGGAGATAGGACTTTCTGAGGTATTGGGAATTGAACTTCAACAAGATATTTTCTTGTGGGTTTTTTAATGTGTGGGAGAAAGCCTTTTAACATGTGACCTTCCCATAATATCTGAATCAACAATATCCTGTCTGCCTCTAGGTTTAAAAGCAAAGCTCCCTAAAAGAATACCATAGAGCTGTATATGAATCTGACTTTATTTAATCTCTGATTTCCCCTTTTAGAAACATTTCACCATGAGTTGCATAGTTCTTAGAGGGTTATGAGCTTATCTGCCAGGAAAACTTCAGTGATTTTGGAAACTTAGGGGGAAAAAAGCTCTCTGCTGAGTATCTGTATAGTCTAGCATAAGATTCCCAACATGTAAGCAAGCTGACCACAATGTCAGGAGGAAATTGTTTTAGTTATAAAGAAGGAGGAGGCAAGGAGGAGAGAAAATATGGAATGAGAGGAAGAAAAAGAGAGAGAAGGAAGGGGGAGAAGAAGGGTGGAAGGAATGAAGGAAGAAAAGAAAGAAAGAGAAGGAAGGAGGGAGGGAAGGAAGAAGGAATGAAGGAAAGAAGGGAGGAAGGAAGGAAGAGAGGAAGGAAGGAAAAGAGGGAGGGAGAAGTAGCTATATTTAGTGGCAGGCTACTTATACCACAATATAATCTGGAATTCCACAGTATTCCACTAGGAGCAATTTCTATCATCACTTACATCCCAGGATAATAAATATTTTAAATGAGAAGGAATGGGGCTTATATGAGCTATGCCTATTTCCATGAATTCTGCTATTCTTCTATAACTGGCATTGTTTCTTGGCGTGCATGGTTGTTCTGTAATTTTGTCCAATGGATTTACTACTCAGACTGATTCAGCTACACAAGTCTTTGCTAATGCTGTCCAATGTCCTCTACTTGCTTTCTTGTAAGATGTAGACATCTCTCCAACCCTGTGCTGGACAAGAGAAGACTGAAAAATTGTACTTTCTGACACAGCCCATTGCTATACCTCTTCCCACTGAATTTGCAGGTCAGGGTACATACAACAAATTAATACAACTGTCATTCCATATAGGTTCTATCCTCTAGAATATGTCTCCTCAAAACAGGCTTCCTCATTCTCTTCCATCTTACCTCCTTAATCACCCAAACCAGCACTTATTTCAATTCTTCTGCTACTTTGATCAAAGGTGAGCCAATAGCACCATTTCAGTTCCAAAAGTGTCCATAGCAACATTTTTGCCTGGCGAAACTTCCTTCACCTAACATATTTATTCAAGGTTTGTCAAGTATCTTCCATGACCACTTGTATGACTGAGGCTAGATAGAGGAATCATGTGAACTTTCAGTAAACAATTTTGATCACTTCATTTTTTATCCCAAGTAAATTTGAATTATCAGTAAATTGAAGAAAATAAAATAAAGGTAAGGAAATATCCTCTACCCTTAAAATAACCAATAAGCCAGTGACTGTTGTACCAAAAAGTACAATAAAGCCTACAAGGAGGTATTAGTAGCTCCAGAACTCATCAGTCAGTAGAAACATAGAATTAAAACAATGTTAAAATACTTATTCGTTTAGTGAGTAGTGAGTGTTTACTATGTTCCAGTATTTCAAATGCAAGGTATTATTTTATTAATTTCACAGATAGTTGGTGAAAAGCTACCATATGTCATGTACTTTCAACATTCTGAAAATATAGCTGTAAACAACTTCAAAAATTAGAAAAATACTACTTTACACTCATACTACAGATTAATAAATTGAGGTTCATAGACCTTAGGTCTTTTGTCCCATGTCAATCATAAGTTTCAGAAGAACTGAAGCAAGCTAACTAATTCTTCAGTATGATAAGTGCCATGATGCATCTATACTCAGTACTGAAGAATCAGTTTCTATACTTAGCTTATTTTGTGGTCTGCTTCCATATCAAATTTAAGACAGGGAGGTAATTTATGCCACACTTCTCTTCCTTTCCTCTTTTTTTTTTTCTTTTCTCTTTTCTTCCCCTATCACTCCATTCTTTTTTATCTTGAGCTATTTTCCTTACAGTGGGGGAGGCAGCATTATCTATTTTCTTTAAAGAGCATAAAAAATGAGGCCTAGGGTCCAGAGCATTCTTAGTTTCTTCTTGCCTCAATGTCAAATTACTTAAACTGTGTTTATTTTCAGTAAAAATATGAATAGTTACATGAGTTTGGTATGAAAGAATATTATTTTAGTATGCGAAATTGAAAAGAATTTCAAGTCAAGTAGGTAGAAGTGCATGATGCAAAAACCTGGGAGTTCTCAGGCAGGGAAGTAAGGTAATTTCAAAGTTGTGCAGAGAAAGAAATAGTTTGGCTTCGCAGAAATGTTAATATTTTAAGCACAGTAGAGATTCGTTTCATCAAGTGGACACAACAAAACTCTCTAGTATTCCAAGCGATTGAGACAAATATCTTATATGTCCCATAAATCAAGAAGGATGTTTACATTCTCTGAAACATTCTATTACAATTTCCTTCTTGAATGATAACTTTCTGTACAAGAGTGTTAGATTTGAACTACAAAAACAAGAATGCTCTTTGTTTTGGTTAGACAGTCACCATCTTTGAAATAGAAAGTGTCTAGCTGTTCTCAGAACTGTTTTTAAAATGTTTTCGTGGAAAATGAGATAAATGATTCGTTTCAAGATGTCGAAATGTGCTCCAGAAGAGTAAGACTGAAGAAGGATATATGTAGGAAATGAAAAGTAGAGCTTCAGTTTCATGACTTCAAAAAGTAGAAATGAGGATGCCACAATTATGGCGGTTACTGTTTGCTTGTTTTTATTATTATTTTTTTAATATTAAGGTGCTATTTGGGTTCTATAAACTCGGTTTGTAACTAAATTCTTTTTGCATCCTTTCTGTGTAGTTGCTTTTAGTATCAATGAAGAAAAATCACATATTTAAGCCTCCTCATTTGTAAAAGGAAATACAGGCTTAAATTACAGGCTTACTAACGGATTGCAATGAGTTAACAAAGATCAGCATCCATAACACAGATATCATCTGGAAACTCCCTTCACTCTTTTTTTTTGAGACAGAGTCTCACTTTGTTGCCCGGGCTAGGGTGCTGTGGCATCAGCCTAGCTCACAGCAACCTCAAACTCCTGGGCTCAAGCGATCCTTTTGCCTCAGCCTCCCGAGTAGCTGGGACTACAGGCATGCGCCACCATGCCCGGCTAATTTTTTCTATATATTTTTAGTTGGCCAATTAATTTCTTTCTATTTATAGTAGAGACAG
>CAUYRT010038864.1:0-11519 GCA_963574885.1 Lepilemur ruficaudatus
TGCATAACCTCTGTCCCTACGAATGTGGATAATTTCAGAAACCACTGAACAAAGATGGGCTTACTTGAGAAAGAAGCTCACTGATACCACAGGTTAGTTGATCTTCACCTGATTACTAAGAACCTTCTCTGCAGTGGAGACGTTATAATGAACATCAGTGTGAGACACAGATATTCTTGTCATCAATCCTCTGATCATGTTTCTTTTAAGAGCTTGACAATCTATTGACTCTAACCAATCAGGCCCTTCTCTTGGGCAACATGGACAAAGAAATGTACTTGAGTTTCTGCCCACTGGGAAGAATTCTCCCCTTTAGTTCTCTTCAGGGACACCGCTGACCTGTTCCAATGTCATGGTGGCCTACCTCTGTCAGTTGTCACCCACAGGTTTCTCTTTCACATCACCTAGTCATAGGGAACTTCCCATGAAGCAATGTCTGCCCATGAAGTGAGCTGAGAGGAGTTGGCAGCATGGCTGATACAGGTCTGCTAGAAAAGTGGGCAACATTCTTATTCAACTTTTTTTTTTTTTGAGGACCTTCCTAAGGCTATTATACTAACTTCTCCTCGACTGTGGAGCACATTGCTTACAGCCAGTTTAGGGCTAGGTATATCTGAAAACTCCAAGTTTATGATGGTCAGCCAAGTCCCTGATCACCAGATGTCCCATGGTTACCCATGGTTAGCAGGGACCAGTGGTAAGCAAACGGTTGTTTAAAAAAAAAAAAAAAAAAGACAAATGCTACCAAAGAGGTTGTGGTTTTCTTCCAAATTCTTGGAAGACTCCACTGTGATTCTTCTACTGGAATTTGCTGCAGGCTTCATATATTATCTTAATCTGCCTAAGGCATTTAATCTGCCGTACCATTAAATTGGCTGGGTCATGGGGATCCAAGAGCAGAGCTGTTTACAGTGTACTTTGGACAAAATGAAGGATCTTGTCTTGCTCTGTGCCTTACTCAAATCGGGTAAAGTTTCAGGTCACCAAATAAATACATTACCTTGTAGATATAGTATATTTAGCTTCTGAAATGCAAAGATCCCACCAAGAATTGTATGTACAAAATATTGCAACTAATTTTTCATTTTGGAGGGAATATGCTGACTTGAGCCAGGCTACTGGTCTGCCACAAACTTCACTGAGCTATCAGATTTGTCTAATTTTGTGGAGTAACATTTCCATCTTCTGATGAGCCCAGGTTTAATTTGGGTTTCTAGGTGACTAGCTTCTTTTTGTTCTTTAGGTTGTATTATTATCATCAATGTGATGAACCAGTAAGAGATCTTGAGGCATGACAAACAGTCAAGATCCCTGAGAAATAAATTGTGGCACAGAACTTGGGAGTTGATGTATCCTGACACAGGGTAACAATGATGTACAGCAGGTCCTCAAATAACATCCTTTCATTCAATGTCATTTCCTTCAACATTGTTTCATTATAATGTTGATGAGAAAAAAAAAATCAATTTTTGGAGGGGCCACTGTCTGTGCGGAGTCTGTACCTTCCCCTCATGTTTGCATGGGTTTTTGCTGGGTACTCCGGTTTCATCCCACATCTCAAAGATGTGCACATTTAGTTAATTGGTGTGTCTAAGTTGTTCCAGTCTGAGTGAGTATGGGTGTGTGTGAGTGTGTCCTGTGATGGAATGGCATTGGTTCCCACCTTGTGCCCTGAGCTGCTGGGATAGGCTCTGGCTATCTACGAGCCTAAACTGGAATAAGTGGGTTGGGAAGAACAATGCAGAACCAAAACAACCAGTGAGCCCACCATGTTGGTGATGGTTTGTTTTTGAAATGTATGGTGGTAGGAGGTGCTGCTTTCAATTTCCTCTTTGCAAACATTTTTTCCTTGATTTAATCCACCACCACTATGACTGCCATCCCTCACTGATTCACCAAAAATTGGGTAAATAATTATCTTACTTGTTATTATTAATCTTTCTTAAATGTATGCATAGCTCACATTTATTTCAACATTTAATGTGACAAGTATTTTGTTTCTTTATTGAGAAATTTGGTGATGTTTTTGTGACCAGAAATATACTCTAGGAACTTAACTCTTGTTTATATCTATTAGCATATGATAAAATTGGTTTTGTAATAAGTAATTTCACTTAAAGTTATGGTTTCCAGGAACTTATTGATGATTTAAAGTGAGGACTTATTGTACTACTCTTTCTTCCAGGGGAAGCTGTTGGTTTCTGATTGTTGATATTGAAAAAAAAATCACTGGATAGATAACTGGTTTTCAGTACAAATTTAGTCCATTAAAAAGATAACATCTGGAATAGTGGCTTTTATTGGAGTCATCTACTAACTCAGGTTTGGAAAATTCACTATTACTTTCTGAGACTCGATCATTTTTTGTACTAACTAAACTAGAGAATTACATTGGGCATGTTGGAATTACCACCCTGCATTTTCCAGTCTTTGATGGCAGCAATATTCTCTACCCCTTTCCTAGAGGTGTAATTATTGTTCTTGACTTACTATTCTGTATGCACAAAGAGATACATCGCCTCCATTTGGACCTATTTTTCTATAGCTCTTACTCTATGAGTTGGGAATCTAATGGGAATATTTTTTCCAGCTATGAAATGTATTCAAATGTTATAGTCAGGATCTGGGGAAATAACCATGTAATGGGTTGAGGGTCACACACAGCCAATTGTGAGGGTAACTCAAGTGAAATTTTTTTTCATAACTTATAGCTCTGGGACTATCATGGATTGAATGCTTGTGTGTTTGTATGTGTGCTGGGGAGTTCTTTCCCTTGGGGAAAAAAACCTAGATATCTCATAAAACATAGTTGGTATATTTTGGGGTTTGAAAGAAGGGAAATCTCCAAAGGGCCAGAAAAAGAAAAGAAAAGAAAAGAAAAATCTATGAGGACTTGGCACACAATGAGCATATAAGAAAGGAGGGATTCTAACAAAGGCAAGAGCCAAATTGTCACTGTCACCAAGAAACTGTGCCTTGGAGGGATGATAAAATGTTCAGGGGTAGTTGCTAAACTTGAGTGTTCCAGATTAAGCTCAGGAACCCAGAAGGTGATTTTAGTGGTCACAGGTTTGAAGCCTACCCTGGCTGGTGGCTGACAGAAACTTAATCCACTTTGGGGAAAGTATCTTCATTTTATGCTCTCAGGTTTTCCATTGATTGGGATCAACCAAATATGAGCCCACAAACAAGATTACCAAACATGCGAAGGAATTAACTCTCATGCATGAGAGTTAGTGTAGGTAACCTACAATATATATGGAGCCTCAGAGACTTTAGACATGGGAATCATAAAATTTAGAACATAGAATAACATTTTATGAACTATTTAAAAAATAAAATGGAAAAACAAAAAAAAAATGTGTAAAGCAACAGGGCACTTTTAAAAATGCCCAGGCATACATAAAAAAGTACAAAGGCAAAATGTAATTTTTTGAATTAAAAGATGTAGTTGTTGAAAAATAAACAGATGGGTTAAAAAGCCTAACAGATATAAGGAAAGAGAAATAAGTTAAGTGGGAGACAGGCCTGAAGAAATTAAGTAGAATGCAATGTAGAGAAGTAGGAGTTGTAAAATATGAAAGAAATATTAATAGATGTGAAGGATAGAAAGAGAAGGTCTGACACTATGTCCCTTGTTACCTGTATAAAGTAGAGTAGCAATCACTTCACCTGGGAGATTGTTAGAAATTCAGACTCAGCTTTACTGCTGACCTCTTGAATCATAATCTGTATTAATTAGTAAACTCCTCAGGTGACCATATTCACCCAAAGGTTTGAGAAGAAGCAGAGGAATAGATGTATAGTCAGAATTCCAGACAGAAAATACAGAAAATGGAGAAGAGAAGCAATATTTGAAGAGATGATGATTATATATTTTCCAGAATTGATGGGAGATGTGAATCCATTTATAACAAGCAGGATAAATAAAAAGAAATTTATTCTTAGAAATATTGCAATGAAACTGTAGAATACCAAAACCCAAAAAGAGATCCCAAAATTACCTAGAGAGAAAAGATACTTAGACTGCTTACAATTAGTCAGTACTGCTACAGTGACTTTAACAGCAATACAGGCAAAAAGGAGTGGAATAATAACTGAAACAATAACTCTTTCATGCCAACCAAAACTACCATTTAAAATAAGGTGAAACAAAATAAAGGCATTTTTAGATAATCAAAAATTGGGAGAATTTGTCAACAGACCTATATTTGCTTAGGATGTGTTTAACTTCTAAAGGATGTGTTTAAAAAAGAAGAAAGATTACTGTAGAGATACAAGAAGGAATGTTGAACAAAGACTCTGGTAACCTCATGAATAAGTCTAAACAAGTATCTATGTAAAATATCTAAATTGTGAGAGTTTAAAACAGGGCAGAATTAAAATACTTGAAAATTAATATTATGTAATTTGGGAAGGGTGATTAGAATTAAAGTGTTTTTAAATCCATGTATTATATCATCTAGGAGAAGGTCAATGTCTTAACTGGACTGGACAATGGACTGCATTGTGCTAGATATTCATGGTAAAATTTTAAGAATAACCCCTAAAATAATAGATATAAACTGTATAACTTTTCAAAAGAAAGTATAACTACCTGAAAGAGTGTATAACTTCCAGTCTAATTTTTAAAGACAATTATTTAGATTACTTTTAAATTTATCTAGTATGGAATCAAAATATTATAGCATTTGAGTGAGATCCACCATACCATCTATTCAAAAAATACAGGAACAAGATTATCTTTAATAGACAGAAATTTTACATTGTTCTAGTTTCCAACGTAAGCTAGATTTCCATTTCACTCTTTTTCCAAAAGTTATAATAATATAATATACTTCCTATGGAAGGTCTTTAACCGATCACTCTATCACAGTTCTTCCCACAGAATTATGGATATAAATTAAAACTAAAGTAATTTTTATTTCCTATGAATATGCTCTTTGTTTTATTACATTTTTTATTTAGTTACCATTATACTTATTATTAGCACACAATTGATCAAAACAACACAAATGTAGTACACATTTTGATCAGCATAATTAAACATAAAAAGTAAAATTTTATTGCAAATGCATCCTTTATTGAGACAGTGCTACTTTGTTTCAATTAGCTCATGTGTGTAAGTGTTGCTAGAAAGACACAAGATTCAGCAGTAATTATATTCCTTTTTTTTTTTTTTGAAAGATGTAAGTTCTGAGAACATTTTTCACACAAATAAGTAGATGGGAATGGAAGGAGTTTTATTATAGAAAGTCACCCACAGTAAAATTCTGCTGACAGAAACTGATGATGATTTCCAAAGAAGGGGAGCTGATCTAATCCCTCATTTTTTTTTATTGTGGTAAAATATCCATAACATAGAATTTACCAGTTTAACTATTTTTAAGTGTACAGTTTAGTGGCATTAGGGACATTCACATGTTTGCACAACCGTCACCACCATCCATCTCCAGAACATTTTTATCTTCTGAAACTGCCACTCTGTACCCAGTACACACTAACTCCCCATTCCTCCCTCCTCCTAACCCCTGGATACCATTTATGATTTTCTACTTTATGTCTGTATGAATTTGACTACTCTAGAAATCTCATTATAAGTAGAATAATACAATATTTGTCATTTTCAACTGGCTTATTTCACTTAGCATAATGTCTTCAAGCATAATGTCATCCATGTTGTAGGATATGTCAGAATTTCTTTCCTTTTTAACGCTGTATAATATTCCATCGTATGTATATACTACATTTTGTTTATCCATTCATCTGTGGATGGACACGTGGGTTGCTTCCATCTTTTGCCTATTGTGAATAATCTAATGCCTCTGTAATAAGGTAAATGATGGACAGTTATGATGTCTAATTGCAACCTTCTGCTTCTTATTTGGTACATAACCAAATGAGTTTCCTTTAGTCTCTAATGGGCAAATGACAGCATAGCAAGAAAGCATAATTCCCCTGGCCAAAAAGCAAGTTATAAAAATTTTCATCCTTCTATTTTATTTCCTGTTGAATGTTTGTAAATAACGTGTGTGGAACAAGTTAAAGGGTCATGTCTTTGAGGTGTCAGACTATAACACAAATGATAGTTGGGCAAACCTATGATTTTCCAAATGAAGGAAGAATTTCATATGGCTAAGAAGTCCCATGGCCAACAACACTTACTTTTCCAAAGGTCTCCTTGTGTAATACATTACTTACTATACCCCACTCTTAATATGCTGCCCTTCTCTGCGGCAATGAATGAATCTTGTCAGTCCTTGTATTAGTTTTCTATTGTATAACAAATTACTATAAATTTAGCAGCTTAAAACACACTAAAACACACATTGTCTGACAAGAGATTAAGAACTAGAAAATATAAGGGGCTCCAACAACTGGATAGGAAAAAATCAAATAATCCAATTTAAAAATGGGCAAAGGATCTGAAGAGATATTTCTCCAAGGAAGGCATGCAAATGGCCAACGGGTATATGAAAAAATGCTCAACATCTCAACATCATTAGTCAGCAGAGAGATGCAAATCAAAAATACAGTGAAATATTAATATCATCTCACCCCAGTTAAAATGGCTTTTATTAAAAAAAACAGGCAATAAGGAATGCTGGTAAGGATGTGGAGCAAGGGGAACCCTAGTATGCTGTTGGTGGGAGTGTAAATTAGTGCAACCACTATGGATAACAGTATGGAGGTTCTTCAGAAAATTAAAAATAGAATTGCCATATGATCCAACAATCCCACTGCTGGGTATATATCCAAAGGATGGGAATTCAGTATATTGAAAAGATATCTGCGCTCCCATGTTTATTGCAGCACTATTCACAATAGCCAAGATATGGAACCAACCTAAGTGTCCATCAGCGGATGATTGGATAGAGAAATTGTGGTAAATATACACAATGAAATATTATATAGACACAAAAAGGAATGAAATCCTGCCATTTGGAACAACATGATGGAGCTGGAGAACATTATGCTAAGTGAAATAAGCCAAATACAGAAAGACAAATCTTGCATGTTCTCACTCATGCGTGGAAGTTAAATATTAAGAACAATTAATCTCATGGAGACAGAAAGTAGAATGATGGTTACTAGAGGCTGGAAGGGTAGCAGTGGGTGGGGGGATAAAGTGGGGATGGTTAATGGGTTCAAATATATAGTTAGATAGTTAGAGTTAACAATATTTGATAACATAACAAAGTGCTATCAACAATAAGTTATTGTATACTTTAAAATAACTAAAAGAGTGAAAGTGTAATGTTCTAACACAAAGAGATGTTGAATGCCTGAGGTGATGGATACCCCAATTACCCTGATTTGATTAATTCACATTGTATGCCTGTATCAAAACATCACATGTACTCTATAAAAATATAGACAACTATTATATATCCATAATAATTAAAAATAAAAAATTAAAAAAACAAAACAAAACAAAACAAAAAATCCCCCACACATTTATTAGTCCACAGTTCTGTAGGTCAGAAATCTGGGTGGGTTCAGTTGTGTCCTATGTTTAAAGTCTGAGAAGGCTAATCAGGGTGTGAGCTGGGCTGAGCTGGATTCTTGCCTGGAGGTTCTGGGAAATAATCTGCTTCCAAAGTCATTCAGATTGTTGGCAGTATCTAATTCCTTGTGGGTGTAGGTCAGATGCCCCTGTTTCTCTGCTGGCTGTCAGCAAAGGGTTGTTCTCTGATCCTGATGGCTGTTTCTTATGTTTCTCCTGTGGCCATCTCCATCTTGGTTGAATTTTCCCCATGCTTTAAATTACTTTGTCTTCCCCATCTGTTATTGGTTGGAGAAAAACTTCTGCTTTTAAGGGCTCATGTGATTGGTTCAGGTTCACCTGGATCATCTTCCTATTCTAGGGACAGTGACGCTATACAACATAACATAATCACAGGCATGATACCTCGTCATATTCATAGGTTCTAGAAATTAAAGACACAAAAAGCTACATATGATTATATTCATATGAAATATCCAGATTAGTCAAATCTATAGAGACAGAAAATAGATTAGGGGTTGTCTGTGGCTGGGGGAAGGGGAGAAAGAGGAGTGACTCCTAATGGGTTTCTTTTTGGGGTGATGAAAATGTTCTGTAAGTAGATAATGGTGATGGTTGCACAAGTCTGTGAATACTCAAAATCATTGAATGGTATACTTTAAAAGCGTGAGCTTTATGAAATGTGAATTATATCTCAACAAAGCTGTTATTAAAATGAAAAGAAAATTTAACCTGGGATTAGGATGTGAATGGATTGGGGTGGATAAAGGAAATAGAATAACAAGTTAATACACTGTTAATTGATTATTGTTTAAGTTAAGTGTTAGTGAGGCTATGGGAAGAAAAAAGCAAGAACCATAACCCAAAGTAGACTTTAGGATGTAGCAACTCCAATGGCAAGAGGAGTGAGAAAAGGAAGAAGAAATAGGCTTGTCTCCTGGATACTGTGAGGATGGTTGTGCTATGGAGAAGTCAGTGAGGGGCTGTCAGGGACGAGGGGCATCAACATGATATTGGGATTGGAGATCTGAGTGGCATGTGAAAGAGAGTCAAAAAGAGGGGGCCCAAAGCCACTGAGTGCCCTTACATAAAAGAACAGTGAAATTTTATATAGAACTTGCTATGTGCCAGACACCATTCTAAGTACTTGACATGTATTAATTCATTCAGCCCTCATGATGACGCCATGAGGTGGGGACTATAAGTATCTCTATTTTACAAATGAAGAAACTGAGGCTCTGAGAGGTTAAATAATTGCCCAAGGTCAAATGTGAACTTAACCTCCATACTCATACTTCCTTTCTAGATAACAAAGGTACTAGTCATTTTATAAGTAGTATTCATCACCTCAGTTCACAATTATTATTCATTAACCTCTTGTTTACAAAAAGCAATCAAATCTTCTTGGAGTATTTTAGTCTTGATTTATATAACTTGATTTTGGAATCTGAAAATGAAACCAGTCAACTTAGTGACAAATAAACTTGCTGTCACTGGAGTTTGACATTTCAGGCAGATGTGAAGGGCAAGTTTCAGAGGGATTCATGTATCAGCCAAGGGTAGAACTGATGTCTTCTCGTATCCTCTCTGAGACACTGCCATTCATGGTGGAAGAAATTCTGCTTTGTTGGTCTCTCTCTGACTTCTGTAACATCCTTCTGCGGAGGATTATCTTTCTGAAGAGCTTGAGATTTTACGTCTACTCAGCAGGATTAGCTTTGAAACTGCCTTTCTGCCATAATTCCTAGAGCTTAATTTGCAAAAGTAATTGTTCCTTTAATAATATTGACTTACTGCATTTCCTTAATATTTAAAATGACTTACCTCTATCAGCTACTATGAGATAATTATATTTCCTTCACTTCCTTTTTCAAAGAGAGGTTATACTGTCTGGTATGAGTGAGGCTGTTGGGAAAGGGGGTCATGCACTGGCTGTTGACTTTTGCATGGCTGCATAAGAGTGTGCCAGAGGCCTGGACACTTCCTTACAGGGAGATGGAGACCCACAGGGCCTGTGCTTGGGCAATGGTCTTGTTTAGGAGGAGTATCTTTCCCCGCTCCAGGTTCAATGTGTACTTCCTTGTTCTGCTTAAAGCATGTGCATCATATGGCACCTGGCCAACACCTCTGCTATTTCTGTCCCTGGCAGAGGAAGGAATGGGGTCCTTAGCCTGCAGCACAAGACGGGTGCACGCAGACCACCTCCCTGTGTCAGCTGTGGGGCAAGACCTGCTGACCAGGTGATCTCTATTGACACGGTCTTGTACTGCTTCTCTATGTGAGAAAAGTGTTGTTCCATGTGGTGCCTGTGTGAGTTGTGTCTTTCTTGGCGACCCCAATACCCGCAAACTGTGCAGTGGGGTGACATCCTGGGACTGCTGCTTGTGGTGGTAGGCATTTTTATGCTCTTTTCCTATCCTCCCCACAGTGGGACTCCTCCCCTGCAGGTAGTAACAGTTGTCACTTGCTTGACAAGGGCCAAAACTTTACCTATCTGAAGAAGCCAGAGACCAAATGCTGGGACTGTTGGGCTAATGGCAAGCCTTCAAGAGCTAGAGATCAAAATCCAGTCATGTTATTGCTGAAGTATAGATAAGCAAAAAAAAAATTACTTGTAATCTTACCACTAAAACACAATCATTGATAAGATTTTGAAGCATGTGTTTCTACTTTATTTTTTCTTTTTAAATATACTTTTTATATAAAAAACAGTTTTTAGATTTACAAAAAGGTGCAAGATAGTATAGAGATACCTTATACCCAGTTTCTCCTATTTTATCATCTTACATTAGCATGGCATATTTGTTTCAACTAATGGATTGATACTAATACATTATTATCATTAACTAACTAATGTATTTTATTCATTGTCTTTAGTCTTTAGTTTTTACCTGATGTCCTTTCTTGACTTGGATAAAATAGTGTTTGTCAGGTTTCTTCATTGTGAAGTTATTACCACTCTGACCCATACTGTACTTGTTGGAAGAAAGTATGTATGTATAGCCCAAACTTATGGAATGGGAGTTATGCTCTACATCCTTGAAAGTGGAGTATCACACAAATTACTTGGGATTCTTCTGCATAGGAGATTTTTCTCCTCTCCCCCATTTATTTATTTATTCAATCATTTATTTATATCAGTATGGACTCATGGATATGTATTTTATACTTTGGGTTATAATCCAATGCTACTTTGTTTTTTTGCTTAAATTTTTCCAGTTTTAGCCATTGGACCCTCTTTCAATTGGCTCCTATATCCTTGCCCTTTGACATAACCCCATAATTGTGGGTTTGTTTTTTCTCTTGAGTTTTTTTCTGAGAAATAATTTATTACTTTCTGATACTGCATTTATTTATCTTCATGGCTCATTGTCACGATCCCAGGCTTAGAATCAGCCATTTCTCTAAGGATCCCTGGTCTTTTTATTACAGAATGGTATTAGAAAGCAAGATCTAGGTGCTAGGGGTGCTCATTAATACTTGGGTGCCATTGCTTCTAGGTCCTTTGAGTGGGACCAAGCAAGAAAATACATATGTATATATTAACTCGTGTATGTGTGTGTATATATATTTCTATATGTAACCTTCTGTACCTATTTTAAGCTAAAACATGAGTTAATACTGATTTCTCCAACTCTAATTCATTTATTTTTTATTTTTTTGAGACAGAGTCTCGCTCTGTTGCCCAGTCTAGAGTGAGTGCTGTGACGTCAGCCTAGCTCACAGCAACCTCAAACTCCTGGGCTCAGGCAATCCTTCTGCCTCAGCCTCCTGAGTAGCTGGGACTACAGGCATGTGCCACCATGCCCAGCTAATTTTTTCTATATATTTTTAGTTGGCCAATTAATTTCTTTCTATTTTTAGTAGAGACGGGGTCTCGCTCTTGCTCAGGCTGGTTTCAAACTCCTAACCCTGAGCGATCCGCCTGCCTTGGCCTCCCGGAGTGCTAGGATTACAGGTGTGAGCCACTGCGCCCGGCCTAATTCATTATCATAGTCATCATTCTAGCCTG
>CAUYRT010038865.1:0-28358 GCA_963574885.1 Lepilemur ruficaudatus
CTGGGCTCAAGCGATCCTTCTGCTGTAGCCTCCCGAGTACCTGGGACTACAGGCATGTGCCACCATGCCCGGCTAATTTTTTCTATATATTTTTAGTTGTCCAGCTAATTTCTTTCTATTTTTAGTAGAGACAGGGTCTCACTCTTGCTCAGGCTGGTCTTGAACTCCTGACCTTGAGCGATCCTCCCACCTGGGCCTCCCAGAGTGCTAGGATTACAGGTGTGAGCCACCATACCTGGCCTTGGAGCCAATTTTATCTTTCAAATGATTAGCCATTTGTCCCAGCACCAGTTACTAAAAGGTTCATCCTGCCCCACTGATTAAAAATGCCACCTTTGTCCTATAGTAGATTTCCATGTGGAGTTGGATCTGTTTCTGGAATTCCTGTTCTTTTCCTCTCTGTTTACTCATGTACCATTATTGTATTGAGTTAATTATTTTTAGAGGTTCTACATGTTTTAATATCTTGAGGGCTGTTCTCTCCTCATAGCTTTTCTGGTTCACTGTTTCCCTGGCTATTTAGTGTTTGTGTTTCCATATGAACTTTATTATCAGTGTTCCTAGTTTCATTACAAAGTTTGTTGGTATCTTTATTGGGATTGCATTAAATTTATAAATTGATTTAGGGAGAATTAATATCTTTATGGTGTTGGTCATACTTTCCAAGAACAAGGGATGTTTTTCCATTTGTTCATGTCTACTTTTGAGTCTTTCAGGAATGTTTTAAATTTTCTATTAGATGGTGCTGCTCTAACTGGTTGTTTGTGTGTATGAAACTATTGATTTCTGTGTGTTACCTTTATATCGTCTACCTTACTGAATTATTTTATTGTTTGCATCTTATTGTTGATTTTCTGGGGTTTTCCAGGTATTCTATCATATATCTACAAATAGAGAGCAAGCTTTAATTTTACTTTTGTTTTCTAGTTCTTAATTCTCCTAATTATTTTCTCTTGTTTAACTGAGTCCTTCCCAATCCTAACAGAAATGCCTCTGGTATTTCCATATTAAGTAAGGTGCTGGCTTAAGGGGCTAAATTAAGGGTGGGAAGCCCTAGG
The DNA here is from genome assembly GCA_963574885.1 of Lepilemur ruficaudatus. NCBI lineage: Eukaryota > Metazoa > Chordata > Mammalia > Primates > Lepilemuridae > Lepilemur > Lepilemur ruficaudatus. The sequence continues at coordinate 1,059 of CAUYRT010038865.1, forward strand.
TGCTCACATTGCAGATACAGAAAGAATTCTCATACAAGGATTAGGATAGAAAGAAATAAAAGTTTACTTTCCCAAGAAAGAAAGAGAGAGAAAAGAAGGGAAAATGGCAGGGCATTGAAAGAAAGTAGGGGGAGGTGCCAGCAGCTGAGGAAAAGCTGCTTGGGCTTCTAAAGGATAAAAATGGCTTTTTTTTTTTTTTTTTTTTGCTGTAGACTGATAATAGGAGGCGGCTGCTTCTCCTTTTTTTCCCTGGTTTTCCTGAAGATGTTCTTATCTGTAGTCTGGCCTAACAGGTCTGGCAAGAAGGATTCACGTTTTCTTTCTGTTTGCTTGCTGTTTTCAGATTCTGTGAAAACATTCTCAATAGGTAATTAGTTCATCTTAAAAGTTATAATTAATCTTGAAAACAGTCATAGGGTGAAGTTAAGGTTAAGGTCCCCTGCAGTCAGTCGTGGAGACAGCAAGTTAGATAGTTATCTTCTCTGTTAGTTAATTCATAAGCAAAGCTGTCCTTTCACTGAGGTGTGTATATTTTACCATGTTGAGAAAATATCCAGTGTTTCTTATATTTCTTGAGTGTTTTTTTTTTTTATCACGAATGGGTGCTGAAATTTTATCAAAGGTTTTCTAGCATATATGAAGATAATGATGTTTCTTCTTAGACCCGTTAATATGGCATATTATATTACCTGATTTTTTTTTTTTTAAATATTGAACCAACCTGGGATTCCTGGGATAAAGCCCACTGGCATATGGTATAGTATGTTCTTTGCCTTGGGGTTCTGTTTGCTATTTTTTAATATTTTTTCATCTGTTTTCATGAGGGATGAATCTGTTACTTTCTCTTTTTTATTCTGACTATATTAGCTTTGGGTATCAATATTATACTAGTCTCATAAAAAGAATTAGGAAGTGTTTTTTGTTTTCTTCCATTTTCAGTGTTATGAAACAATTCAAACTGTGCTGGGACTATTCTAGGCTTTCACGGTTTGATAGAAATGCCTGTGAACCCTCCTTCCCCCACCCACCCACCCAGAAACACCCGTGCCTGCTGTTTTTGTGTGGTAGGTTTGTGATAGCATTCTCTCTCTCCTCTGTGAAATAGTGGTATAATATTTCTCTCTAATGAGGTTAATTTTGGTAAACTGTATTTCCATAGTAAATTATCCTTTTCAACTAGATTTTCAAATGTATTGTCATAGATGTTTGCAGGTAGTCTTCTAATTTTTAAAAAATTTCTTATCAGTGATTATTTTCCCTTTGTCATTTCTTAATTGGTGTGTTTCTGCTTTCTCCCCATTTTGCTTGAGGAAGTTAGTGGTTTATCTATTTTGTTAGTTGTATTTAACCAGACTCTTAACATACTAGTTGGGTTTACTACTGTTCTTTCCTCTATCTCATTAATTTCTGCTTTTTTTAATTTTCTCCCTATGTTCTCTTTTGTTTTACTTTGTTGTTTTTTCTTTTTAATTTAGAAATTTAGTTCATTTATTTTCATTCTTCCATTTTTATTAATAAAAACGTTGTTAAGCTCTTTGAATTTTCCTCTGATCATTTTTTAAAATGTATCCCATAGATTCTAATAATTTTTCCATTAGTTTTCCTTCTTTTTAAGAAATTGTATAATTTCCATGTGGTTTTTCCTATTGTACCCAATAATATAATAGACAGCTTTTAAGTTTCCAGGTGGGGGAGCCTTTTTTTGTTTTTAATAGTTTCTAGGTTTGTCGCATTATGATCAGAGAATACTATTTATATTTCTGTTTCATGACCCACCAATATTTTCTTTGAGACCTAGTATGTCAGCTTTTGTGACTGTTCCATGTACAGTAGAGCTAGAAATGTGTTTTCTCTTATCTTGATGTAGTGTTCAATATATATCCATGATACATTGATTAATTGCTTATTATTTATCCTCATGATCTATCCTCTGTTATTTATTAATGTTTTTCTGTTTTCTTGCCTCTCCTGTAGTTTTGCTTTATAAAGGTGGTTTCTGTGTTATTTGGTACACATTCCTGTCTTACATTCTTAGTGAATTATGGCTTCAGTATTTTAAAATGTCCTCCTTTTTGTTGTGTTTTGTGCTTTGGGTTTGAGTTCTCTGTCTAGGATAGTGATTGCTGCCCAAGTTCTCTTAGTTACCCATGTGCCTGGTGAGGCAGCTTTGTCTTCATCCTTTTGTTTCTAGAGTACCTTGGTTTTAGGTCATTCTCTTGTATACACCAACCTGAGTCTTGCTTTGTGAGCCAAATTCAAAGTGTCCTCTTTGGTGAGTTAAGCTCACTCACATTTATAGATATAACTATATGGTTGTTCTCAACCCTGTCATTATTTCATAAATTCTGTATTTTATATTTGTTGTTTGTTTTTCTATATACTATATTCTTTGCTCTTTTATTCCAAAAAAAAATCTTGGCTTAGGAAAACCTGTGTTTTTTCCCTGATATATTCCTTTATACTTAGCTCTGAGTGCCCCTGGTGGGGGCTCCCCAAGTGCCTGCTCCCAATCTGCTGTTTGTGTCTTGGGGTCTTCCAGCCCACTCTTGCCTCCCCAGCAGGAGCAAGTTAATTCCAGTCTTTCTACTTTGCTGTTCTGGTCTCCTCTTTTCTCATTTTTCAGGTGCACAGTTAAATACAGCAGTGCTTGTGCCCTGCTGCTGTGTGTTCCCAGCATTCTCGGGCATTGACTTTAGGAGGGCTGTGGCATTCTCTACCATCTGGCAAAGTAAACTTTGTCCTGTCGTGTTGACAGTGAACAGACAGCTTGCTTGGATGTAAAATTCTTGTGTCATACTTACTTTCTACTCTATTTAATATAGTCTGTAAAAAGTGTCTTTCTGATTACTGAATCTGGTAAAGCTGTGGGTTTTTTTTCCTTGGGAGACAGGGTCTCACTCTGTCATCCAGGCTAGTGCAGTGGTGCAATCATAGCTCACTGCAGTCTCCAACTCCTGGGTTCATGCATCCTGCTGCCTCAGCCTCCCGAGTAGCTGGGACTACAGGCACCACCATGCTTGGCCTTCATTTTTTTGTTACACCAAGATTTTATAAACTGAGTATTAGTTCTATCAGGACAAAAGAATGTTAGACATGTCATTATGACAGCAACTCCAGCAAATATGCCAGCTCTTTCCCTTTGTGGTTGGAGCTATTCTTCTTCTAGAACTATTTATGGAATAGCTGTTAAGATTGTGCTTTCTCAGACTTTGCATCTGTCATGCTCCTGCCCCGTCTCACCCTCATGCCTCAATGTTTCCTTGATCAGTGGCCAAATGTTCCGTTGCCTTTTTCCTGCTAATTGAGACTCAGGATGCCTACCCTTGCCCTGAAGTCCCTATTTATGCAGGTTTGTGGAGCCTGCTATGTCCAGGGGCTGCCTTTACTCTCCTAGTCTGCTACTGTGCACCAGGGTCCAGTCATTGGCTAAATTTCCTTTGAACCTTCCTTGAGCTGAGATTACCAAAGGTCAACTCTTGCAGGCCTTGTGCATGTCCCCTGGAGCGTAGTGAGCATGCCCAGCCTTCCTAGCCTTTGATCCTAGACCAATCAACCCCCTGAGCAGCAGCGGTCATGGCTTTCAACCAGCTCTGTGTCCTCATGGATGCAATTGTGAGCTGAGACAGCCAAAGCTGTCATACAGCTGGTCCTTAGGGAGAAGCTCCTGTGTGACATTTCTCTGAGCTAGTATATGTGAAAGCACTTCACCTGGTGCAATGTGAGTCGTCAAAATGTTAACTGCTATTACACAAGTAAAATGTGCCTTTTTATGCTGCTGTGGAAATGGGCCCAGTGACAGGTAGAAATGGGGACTTTCTTTAGTAAGGATTCTGAAAAGTTGTTCCATGTTGAGGTCTAGGGCAAAATGGAGACTCTCCTTTAACAGAAATGTCAGTGGTCTCTGCCATCTTGTCCACGTTGATGGGGCCAGATGCTGTGCATCAACTGCCCTACCCTCCAGTAGATACTTAGGGCTCACACAAGTTCCAGGGAAGGTGCTCAATGTTGAATCAAATGGGTAGGCAAGAGCAGAAGAGAGATATTGAAATTCTCAGACTTGCCTGAGATTCTAGGAAATTGAGTCATCCTGAATCAGTAATTGCCTTGCTACCCTGACAATTTTCAGAGAGGCTTATTTAACTGGAAAGTGAAATGTAGCCTTATTTTTTGTTTGGAATGACCTGAATGTCATGTGTTTTGAGATGAATGCCTGGGAGAGCCGCCTTCCTCTAGGGTTAATGCCCGGGTCCTCTTCCTGTCAAGGGTACATCCAAGGGACTGTACTTTCCTTGCCATGGGCCTGCCTTCTGAGCAGCTTCTGCTGGCATCTGTGCCCTCCTCCTTTCCAGCAGAGACTTATTAGGACAGCTGCTGGACTTGCATGCATCTTAGGTTTCTGGAAACCTTCTAAAGGGCTCTCCAGTGGGCTAGCTGTCGTTTAACGACCAGTCACTTGGGAAGTCTAGGTTCTAACAAAGGGATGTCTTCTGATGGGACCTGAAGCCACAGTTGCTGTGCATAGCAAACGTGTGAGTTCCACAATTTCCAGGTTGGACCTGGATGTTCACAAGCAGACCAAAGAGATCTGCCCTGCTTTACTTTCTGTAAAATTTTGTTTTAGGCAAATTTTTGCAATTTGTGAAGTTGTTTAAATTAAATGAAACCAAATGGTTTATTATATTCTAGTAAGATAGCCTGTTGTAATTTGACTTGCCTCTTTTCTTTCATTTTACAGATGATGTCTTTCTGCCTAAAGATATTGACCTAGACAGTGTGGATATGGATGAGACAGAGAGGGAAGTGGAATATTTCAAAAGGTAAATGTGAGGACTGCGTGTCTAAGACAATGGTGATTGTGTGGTTGCCTTACATTGTTGGTTTTCTCTCTTTCCCTGACCCTCTCATGACACTTGCAGTTGTCTTGGATGAAGTGTCTTGGCTGGAACTTCATCCAAGACAGGCAATCCAGACAGCCTGGCACCTAAGTAGCCTTCTAGCAGGACAGGCCTGCTGCACATCTCATTTCCACACCCCCTGCACTCAGGCATACACTCATTCATTTCTCCCCTCCCTCACACATGCAAAGACTAGCTGATGGCAGCAGTTCTCAAAGTGGTTCCGGACCAGCAGCAACACCTCCCCTAACTCCCCAACCCCAAAAATGCTGAATCACTCTCTGGGATGGGCCATCATCTGTGTTCTTACAAGCCTTCCAGGTGATCCTGATGTGTGCTAATGTTGGAACACACTGATATGGCATGCTTTTAAGGAGAAAAGTAATATATTAGATATGTGCTCAGTTTTCAGATGGGCAAACTTTATAAGGATTGTGTTCAGTAATGTTTCATATATGCCAGGCACGGTGGCTCACACCTATAATCCCAGTATACTGGGAGGCTGAGGTGGGAAGATCACTTAAAGTCTGCAGTTCAAGGCCAGCCTGAACAAGAGCAAGACTCCGTCTCTATGAAAAAATTAAAAAATTAGCTGGGAGTGGTGGTATGTACCTGTAGTCGGGGGGCTTAAGCGGGAAAGGTCGCTTGAGCCCAGAAGTATGGCTCACGCCTATAATCTCAGCACCTTGGGAGGCTGAGATGGGAGGATTACTTGAGGACAGGAGTTTGATTCCAGCCTGGACAACATAGTAAGTCCCATCTCTACAAAAAAATTTAAAACTAGGTGAACAGTGGCACATGCCACTAGACCTCAGCTGTTGGAGAAGCTGAAACAGGAGGATGGCTTCAGGCCAGGAGTTCAAGCTTACAGTGAGCTATGATCGTTCTGCTGCATCCCAGCCTGGGCGACAGAGCAAGACCCTGTCTCTATAAAAGTAAATAAATAAAGCTCCTTGTTTTTTCTTTGGAAATACTTTAACCTCTTTGTTTCAGATAATACACACAAAAGAAGCAATGTGCAATGCACAAACTCATTAACTTATATCTGAAATACCATAAAATTCTAAATGTTTCTGGAAATTATGTCTATTTTAATAAAATTTGTATATTTTATGTATATATGCAGGTGAAATAAAATATTTGCTAAAGTTAAACATTCATTCATAATAAAAACTCTTAACAAGCATAGACTAGAAGAGTACATCCTTAGCATAATAAAAGGTTAAAGGTATTCTTAAAAAACCTTCAGTAAGGCCAGGTGCAGTGACTCATGCCAACTTGGGAGACTTAGACAGGAGGAGCACTTGAGGCCACCAGGAGTTTGAGACCAGCCTGAGCAAAGTAGTGAGACCCCATCTTTACAAATAGCTGGGCATGGTGGCATGAGACTGTAGTCCCAGCTACTTAGGAGGCTGAGGCAGGAGCCCCAGAAGTTTGAGGTTGTAGTGAGCTATGATGGCATCATTGCATTCTGTCTGGGGCAACAGAACAAGACCCTGTCTTAAAAATGAAAACCTGGCCGGGCGTGGTGGCTCACGCCTGTAATCCTAGCACTCTGGGAGGCCGAGGTGGGAGGATCGCTGAAGGTCAGGAGTTCAAGACCAGCCTGAGCAAGAGCGAGACCCCATCTCTACTAAAAAAAAATAGAAAGAAATTAATTGGCCAACTAAAATACATAGAAAAAATTAGCTGGGCATGGTGGCTCATTCCTGAAGTCCCAGCTACTTGGGAGGCTGAGGCAGAAGGATTGATTGAGCCCAGTTGTTTGAGGTTGCTGTGAGCTAGGCTTATGTCACGGCACTCTAGACCAGGCAACACATTGAGACTCTGTCTCAAAAAAAAAAAAATGAAAACCAACACAAACCTCCAGTAAATGTCATATGTAGTGGCGAGATATTAAAAGTTATCTGTTGAGATTAAGTATGCTTATTATCACAACCTCTCTAAAGGCATAAAAAGAAACTAAACAGATAAGTTTTAGAAGGAAGAAGTGAAATTGTCATTATTATTACACAATACGAGTGTGTTTGTACAAAATCCAAAGAACCTGCAGATAAATTACCTGAACTGTTAAGATAGCTGGGCACAGTTGTTGGCTACAAAGGCAGTGCACAGGATTCTACTTCTGATGTCATGGACAATCAGGGGACCCTTTTCCCTCAAACTCAAGCTTCGATTCACACCCTTCTATTCATTAAGGCGTTTGTGGTCTTATAATAAGCAAGAGAGGTCTGTAGGAATTACCTATCTCCTAGGTAAAGCAGACAGGAATTGAGCTGAGTCGTGATTGGATGAGATGAGGGTTTGGGGAGGCCAAGAGCCTAGGTTTCCTACAACTACAGTGGGAATGCCCGAGTATCGGGCCAACAATACCTGCAAACAGATGTCAGGACAGCAAGGAACCAAAGCCATGTCTGGAGCTCAAGTGCCAGAGAGGGGAGGGTTTACTCTGAAGCTGGATTCCAAGAAAAAAGGTTAGAGTAAAGTACATGTTAGATACAGACAGGACTTTGGAGGGAAGTTTTTCTAAGTTGGGCATGTAGAACTCCCATTCGTTAAAATCATGCATGTTCTCACAAAAAATTTTAACAGGATTTGTGGAAAACAATGGAATATCTAGAAATGAAAAATATAATTGTTAAAGTCAAGACTTTAGTAGGTAGATGATGAATAGATTAGCTACTCTTGAAGAAAAAATTAGTTAACTGGAAAATATATCTCAAAAATGTACCCAGAATGTACTGAGATATTAGGAAAATAGAAAATATGAAAGAGAGGTTAAGAGACAAGAAAGACTGGGTAGGTCTAACATTCATTTGATTGGTACTGCCTATAAGAGAAAATGGAGAGGCTACAGAAAAAGGCAATATTTAAAGAGGTGGTACCTCAAGATTTTATAAAACTGAGACATATGAATCTACAAAGTAAAAGACCACAACAGTTGCCAATAGGATAAACAAACAAAAATCTACTCTTTTAGCATTTAAAACCAGGCATCAGAAGATAGTGGACTAAAATTTACAAACTGTTCAAAGAAAATTGTCAGTCTAGGCCAATACATATATATTTTTTTATATATATATTTTATATGTATATATATTTACATATATATATATATAAAGAAAACCCAAGGAAAAAATTGAAAATGTGAATGGTCCAATAACTGTTAAAGAAATTTAAGCAATAGCTGTAAGTCTTCCCAGTGAGAAGATTGTATTCTGACGGTTTTACAGATAATTCTACCAAACTTTCAAAGAATAGGTTCACCAGTCTTATACAGACAATACCAGAGAATTTAAACGAGAGAGCACATGCACAAGTGAATATGCCCCACTTGGTTTTGTGACACAGGTAAAATTTTGATGCTAAAACCTGCCAAAAACAATTACAGTGCTGGGCGTGGTGGCTCACACCTCCCAAATCTCAGCATTTTGGGAGGCTGAGGCAGGAGAATCACTTGAGGCCAGGAGTTCAAGACAAGCATAGGCAACATAGTGAGACCTTGTTTCTACGAAAAATAAAAAAGTCAGGTGTAGGGTTTCTCCCTTTTTTTTTTTTTTTTTTTTTTTTTGAGACAGTCTCACTCTGTTACCTGGGCTAGAGTGGCATGGCATCAGCCTAGTTCACAGCAACCTCAAACTCCCGGACTCAAGCTGTCTTTCTGCCTCAGCCTCCCGAGTAGCTGGGACTACAGGCATGTGCCACCATGCCCGGCTAATTTTTTCTATGTATTTTTAGTTGTCCAGATAATTTCTTTCTATTTTTTTTAGAGACGGGGTCTCGCTCTTGCTCAGGCTGGTTTCAAACTCCTGAGCTCAAATGATCCATCCGCCTCGGCCTCCCAGAATGCTAGGATTACAGGCGTGAGCCGCCGCACCCGGCCCATGTGTGGTGTTTCTCATCTGTATTTTTAGCTATTTGGGAGGTTGAGGAAGAAGGATCACTTGAGTCCAAGATTTGGAGGCTTCAGTGATTGCAACTGTGCCATTGCACTCCGGCCTGGGCAACAAAGTGAGACCCTGTCTCAGAAAAAAAAGCCAGGCAGGGTAGCTCACATGTGTAATCCCATCATTTTGGGCCAAGGCAGGAGGATCACTTGAGGCCAGGAGTTTGAGACCAACTTGAGCAATATAGTGAAACCCAATCCCTACAAAAATTGTAAAAATAAGCAGGGCATGGTGGCATGCTTCCAGCTATTGCAGAAGCTGAGACAGGAAGATCACTTTAAGTCCAAGAATTTGAGATTGTAATGAGCTATGACATTGCCACTGCACTGTAGCCCAAGCAACAGAGTGAGACCCTGTCTAAAAACAAAATTCCAGAGGAAAAGAAAAATTACAGGTTTGTCTCACTTATTAATATTAAATGCAAAATCTAATATTAAACCCCATCTTAAACAATAGTCTCATACCAAATCCAACAGTGTATTTTAAAAAGCAGTATACCCTGACTAAACTAGTTTATCCCAGGAATGCAAGAATTATTTAATATTGGAAAATACAGTATTTGCTGCATTAATAACTTCAAGAAGAGGCGAGGCATGTTTGGCTCATGCCTGTGGTCCCAGTACTTCAGGAAGCAAGGCAGGAGGATTACTTGAGGCCAAGAATTTGTGACTAGCCTGGACAACCTAGTGAGACCCCATCTCTGGGGGTAAAAAAAGGAAAATTAAAAATCAGCTAGGCATGGTGGCATGTGCCTATAGTCCCAGGTACTCAGGAGGCTAAGGTAGGAGGATTGCTTGAGCACAGGAGTTTGGGGCTGCAGTGAGTTATGATTGTACCACTGCACTCCAGTTTGGGTGACAAAGTGAGATCTTATCTCTAAAAACAAAACAAAAAGTTGTAATAGCCAAAATCTGGGAACAGCCCAAATGTCCATCAATAACTGATGAATGGGTAAACAAATTGTGGTGCATCTATTCAGTGGAATACTACTTAGCAATAAAGAAGAGCCTGCTATTGGTACGGCCCCATGGATGAATCTCAGAAACAGCATACTTAGTGACAGAAGCCAGACACAAAATGCATACTGTGAAATTCCATTTACATGAGATTCCAGAGAATACAAATTCATCCATAATGACATCTAAAATGGCATTGTTTGCCAAGGCAGGAAGGGGATTCACAGCAAAGGGCATGAGGAAATGTGGGAATTTTGTGGAATAGTTCTGTATCTTGATTGAGGTAGTGATTACCAGGATGTATATACATTTGTCAGCTTTTATGAGCTCCACACTAACTGTAATTTATTCTATATAAATCATAATTCAGTAGATTTTAAGAAATTAAGTGTACTGTTCATGGATACAAACATAGGTATTAAGACTGTAAGAAAAGCAAGGAAATCATCATCAAAAGCCCAAAGGTGGCCGGGTGTGGTGGCTCATGTTTGTAATCCTAGCACTCTGGAAGGCCAAGAGTTCAAGACCAGCCTGAGCCAAGAGCAAGACCTCGTCTCTACAAAAACTAGAAAAATTAGCTGGGCATGGTGGCATACACCTGTAGTCCCAGCTACTTGGGAGTCTGAGGCAGGAGAATCACTTGAACCCAGGAGTTTGAGGTTGCAGTGAGCTATGATGATGCCACTGCAGTCTACCCAGGGCAACAGAGCAAAACTGTCTCAAGAAAAAACTCAAAGTGTGATTTCTTCTGAGGAGAGGAGGGAGTGCTTCAACTACAGAATGCACTGGGGGCAAGAGAGGTGCCACTTGTACTCTGGCTTGACTCTGATGATAGACAGTATTTGCATTATCATTATTCTTTATATCACACATTTATTTCCTTCACCCTTCTTATATGTGTCTTACATTTTACCAAAAGAACAAAAAGGTTGCTAAGATTCCCCTGGAAGAATGAGAACAAGGAAGGCTACTTTTCCTTCCCATTGTAAAGATTTAGAAAGTCATGGTTATTAAAACATTGTGATATTGGTACAGAACAGAACCCAGAAACAGACCCATGAACATACTGGACTTTGGTATAGATGGGTTGGCAGATGACTGGAAATGAGTGCTCATAAACAGAGCTGTAGATTTAGTTGTTTAAATGGGAAAAACTGAAATTGGATCTCCATCTCACACTATACTCAAAGGTCAGCTCCTGGTGGGTTAATTCTTTTAAGTGTCAAAAGGAAACCCTTTAATTTGGATAAAAAATAAAGGTGAATATCTTTTTGACTTCCTAGTAGGGAAAGATTTCTTAAAAAACAAACCATAAAATAAAAGATTGAAATACTAAAAAAAAATTTTTTTGAGCCAGAATCTTGCTTTGTTGCCCAGGCTAGAGTAAAGTGGCATCATCATAGCTCATTGCAACCTCCAACTCCTGAGCTTAAGCAATCAGCCTGCCTCATCCGCCTGAGTAGTTGGGACTACAGATGCACACCACCATACCCAGCTAAGTTTTATATTTTTTTGTTGAGATAGGGTCTCAAACTTCTGGCCTTAAGCGATCCTCCCTCCTCAGCCTCCCAAAGTGCTAGGATTACAGGTGTGAGCCACGGTCTGCAGCCTGATACTTTACTTTAAAATTAAATTTGAGAGGGAAGCAAGATGGTTGATTAGTGACATTAATCACCAGATTGTCTCAGAAAGAAGAAAAAGTTGCAGGTGAAAAAAACATAGCCCACGTGTAATTCTGAGAGAAGAGTTGCCAGAACCCACCAGAGATCCCACAGGAAGAAGTTGCAGAACAGAATAAGAAGAAACAAGGTTTTGGCCAAGATTAACCCCTGAGGAATTTGGAGCTCTGTGGAACGAGTCAGAGAGCCTCTCCACTCTCATGAGTCCAACCACCACTGCTGTCGGTGAACTAGGAGCTTCCTGGGAACAGAGCATCAGGCTGCTAGCCCCCTCAGTTACTCCCCCTCACCAAAGACCCAAGCCAAGGCAGCAGGCACCAAACTGCTTTTCCACTCAGTGCCTTTGTCCTGCCCAGGGAGCTTCAGTGCTTCAGTTGTCTTGTCACTGACCTCACACATTCCCAGCACCTGCCCAGACTCCCGTAGCCACAGGTACCCCGTGGGTCCCAGGGGAACTGTGTAACCCCAGATCTTGGACATTCAGGGTGGGGCTGCCTTCACCCACTGATACAGCTCTGGCAGTGTTGGCACAGGTGCCCCAAGAAACAGTTAAGCCAGGGCTCTCAAGAGTTGCTGCTTTCACTCTGTGGGTGTGCCCTCCACACTCAGGCTTCCACGGAGAGTGGGGCTCACATCGTTCCCCTTAGAAACCTGCAGTAGACCAACGGGTACTCAGATTGCAAGCTCCCCACCTGTTGGCACTCGCCAGCACTAGCACATCTCTATTTGTCATGGTTGGGCCTTGAACTCAGAGGATCAGAGGACAGGCCCAAAGGCCTGATCTGAACCCCCAGGACTCAATCATGTTCAGAGGCATAGAGGAAAGATTTGTGAACTGATTTGGAGAGGGGAGGGAGCACACCCAGGCAGAACTGGAAGGAGAATGCAGTGTGTGTCTGAGCCACATCACACAAATGGAAAACCCCTCCCCACACAGGAAAGCTACACTTTATTCCTAGCTAGGGAAGCTCCCAGCTTGTGGCAGCGCCATGAGAGCTCAGCTGGTTTCTGCTGCTGCTTGCAGCCAATCACAAGAAGGAGGTCTGCAGGGCAAAGAAAGAGGCAGAAGGGCGAAACTCACTCCCCCAGCTAGACAGTGAATTCCAAACTGTTCCTCCCCCACAAACAGACTTTCTGGTTTGGTGGGGCTGCCTTAGCCCCTCCCTGGTGTCTTTCCCCAGTGCACTGGGAAACAACCCCTGCTGAGACAGCTTTTGTGCCCACCTTTGTGGAGCTTGAATGGGCTCACCCAACCCAGTCTCACTACCCCATCCACCTTGGCTGTGGTGGAGCACAGGGAGTAACCTGAGAACGCCAAGGCTCCGCCCACCTGGGACACTGAGTGCTTCTCCTGCTTGACTGGAGCCAGACACAGGCCCCCAAAACATAAGCTCAGTGGGCTTTCTCCTACAAGCATCATCTGCTGGCAGAGTGATCAACTTGTATAGCCCATTACAGCATTTACTGATTCAGTCACACAGGACTTGGCTGACTCTTAGCCAAAAGCACCACTTATACTGACTTGGAGGTTAAACTGGGCATCCTAATACCTTAAAGTAGCCCACAAGCAAAGCCAAAGATCCTTACCCAGCATATGCAACAGATACACTCTTAAGAGAAAGCTGGGGGGAGTGTCGCATCTAAACAAAATAAAATTCAAAATCAAGAAGTGATAGCTGCCCCAGATGGGAAGGAGTCAGCACAAGGACTCTAGATGTATGAAAAGTTAGGGTGAAAGGACTCCCTTGAAGTATCTCTTAGTACTGGATCCAACAAAGATGAAAATACTGAAATGACAGATAATGAATTCCAAATATGGATTTTAAGGAGCCTCCATGACATCTAAGAGAAAATGGAAAACCAACTCAGAAACCAGAAAAAGTAGATAAGGAATTGAATTAAAAATTTACTCAGGAAATATATTTTTTGAAAAGCCAAATAGAACTTCTAATTGGCTTTCAAATCAAAATTTCATTTGGGGAAATACAGTGGAAAATTTTAAGAATAGACTAGACCAAATAGAAGAAAGAATTTCAGAGCTGGAAGACAATTCTTTCAAATTAACTCAGTCAAAAAAAATAAAGAAGCAAGAGAAATGAACAAAGTCTCTGAGAAATTTGGGATTATGTAAAGCACCCAAATATAAGAATCAAAGGTATCCCTGAGGGAGACAAAAAAACCAAGGCCTGGATAAACTATGTGAGGGAAGAAGTGAGGACAACTTCCTTGGTCTTGCTAGAGATTTAAGTACCCAGATCAAGAAGCTCAGTGAACACCTGGGAGATTCACTTCAAAAAGGACATCACCAAGGCACGTAGTCATCAGACAGGCCAAAGTCATTGTGAAGGAAGATCTACGAGCCATGAGGCAAAAATACTAAGTAGCTTACAAGGGAAAACCCATGGGATTAACAGCAGACTTCTCAACAGAAACCTCACAAACCAGAAGGGATTAGGGTCTCATTTTTAGTCTTCTTAAACAGAATGACTGTTAGCCAAGAATTTTGTATCCTGCAAAAACTAAGTCTCATAACTAAAGACGAAATGAAGTCTTTTCCCAGACAAACTCACACTAAGGAAATTTGTCAACACTATACCTGCCCTACACAAAATGCTCAAAAGTGCTCTAAAAATTGAATAGAATGTTCAGTACTTACCAGTGTAAAAACGCCCAAAAACAAAAACTCACAGTTCTTATAACAGTAATACAAGGAAGATTACAAAGCAGCTGATAACAATCAACATGATGACTGGAATGGTATCTCACTTATCAAGATAAAAAATGAATGTTAATGGCCTAAAAGCCCCACTTAAAAGGTTTAGATTGGCAGAAGGGATTTCAAAAAAATACACCCCAAATATGCTGTCTCTAAGAAACCCATTTAACTCAAAGATTCTCATAGACTGGAGTTAAAGGGGTGGAAAAGAAATTCCATGCAAATTGAAACCAAGAGTGAGCAGATGGTCATTATATGATGAAAAAGGGATCGATTCAACCAGAAGATATAACAACCCTAAATATATATGCACCTAACACTGGAGCTCCCAGATTTCATAAGGCATACTACCAGACCTAAGAAAAGAAATAAATAGCCATATCATAATAGTGTGGGACTTAAACATTCCACTGACAGAACTAGACAGATCATCGAGACAGAAAATCAGCACACACTGAACTTACATGAGACACAAGATGCTAGAACAAATGGACCTAACAAACATTTTCAGAACATTCTACTCAAGAACTGCCAGAGTATACATTCTTCTCATCAGCACATGGAACATTCTCTAAGATAGACCATATGTTAGGCCACAAAACAAGTCTCAGCAAATTTTTAAGAGTTGAAATCACACCGTGTATCTTCTCAGACCACAGTGGAATAAAACTAGAGATCAATTCCAAGAGGAACTCTCAGACCTATACAAATACATGGACATTAAACAACCTACTGCTGAATGATGTTTGGGTCAATGACAAAATCAAGATGGAAATCAGAAAGTTTTTTATATTGAGTGACAGTAATGACACAAGCTATCAAAATCTGAGATACGGCAAAAGCAGTGCTAAGAGGAAGTTCATAGCACTAAATGCCTACATCAAAAAAACAACTAAGCTCAAAGCAAGGAGAAGATAATAAACAACAAACATCAGAGCAGAACTAAATGAAATTGAAACAAAAAAAACCCACAAAGGATCAATGAAACAAAATGTTGGTTCTTTGAAAAGATAAAATCAATATACCACTAGTTAGATGATTAACCAAGAAAAGAGAGGATTCAAATAAGCTCAATCAAAAATGGAAAAGGAGATATTACAACTGATACCATAGAAATACCAAAGATCATCTGAGACTACTGCAAACACCTCTGTGCACACAAACTAGAAAATCTAGAGGAAGTAGACAAATTTTTGGAAACACTACTTCCCAAGCTTGAATCAGGAAGAAGTATTAATAGCAACCCCACAGAAACCAATAACAAATAGCAAAATTGAATCAGTAATAATAAACCTTCTAACAAATAAAAGCCCAGGACCAGACAGATTCACAGCTGAATTGTACCAAACCTACAAAGAAGAACTGGTACCCTATCCTACTGAAACTGTTCTATAACATCATCAAAAAGGAGAGAATCCTCCTTGGCTCATTCTGTGAAGCCAGTATCACCCTGATTCCAAAACCAGGAAAAGACAACAATAAAATTACAGACCAACATCTTTGATGAACATAGATGTAAAGATCCTCAACAAAATACTGACAAACCAAATCCAAAAGTACATTAGAAAGATAATTCATCATGATCCAATGGGTTTCATCCTAGGGGTGCAAGGATGGTTCAACATATGTCAATAAAAGTGATTTACCACATAAACAATTAAAAACAAAAACCATGTGATCGTCTCAATAGATGCAGAAACAGCATTTGACAAAATTCAACATCCCTTCATGATAAAAACTCTCAACAAACTAAACATAGAAGGAACATACCTCAAGCTAATAAAAGCCGTTTATGTAAGCCAACATTATACTGAATAGAGGAAAGCTGAAAGCATTCCCCCTAAGAACTGGAACAAAACAAGGATGCCCACTGTCACCACTTTCTAGCCAGAGCAGCCAAGCAAGAGAATGAAATAAAGGGCATCCAAATGGAAAAGAGGAAGTGAAACGATCCCTGTTTACTGATGATACGATCTTGTACCTAGAAAACCCTTAAGATCTTCCAAAAGACTCCTAACATTCATAAATGAATGCTGTAAAGTATCACTAAGCATCAGGGAAATGCAAATAAAAACCACAGTGAGATACCACCTTACCCCTGTCAAGATGGCTGTTATTTAAAAGTCAATAAAACAATAGATACAGTGAAAAGGGAATGCTTATATGCTATTGGTGGGAATGTAAATTAGTACAGTCTCTAATGAACAACAGTATTGAGATTTCTTAGAGAACTGAAAGTAGATCTACTTATATGATCCAGAAATCCCACTGCTGGGCATCTACCCAGGGAAAAGAAGTTTTGTGGGTTTTTTTTGAGACAGAGTCTTGCTCTGTTGCAACTGTAGCGCTCTGGGCTAGAGTGCCGTGGCGTCAGCCTAGCTTACAGCAGCCTCAGACTCTTGGGCTCAAGCGATCCTCCTGCCTCAGCCTTCCGAGTAGCTGGGGCTACAGGCATGTGCCACCATGCCCGGCTAATTTTTTCTGTATATTTTTAGTTGTCCAGCTATTTCTATGTTTTTAGTAGAGACAGGGTCTTGCTCTTGCTCAGGCTGGTCTTGAACTCCCGAGCTCAAATGATCTGCCTGTCTCAGCCTCCCAGAGTGCTAGGATTACAGGTTTGAGCCATCACGCCTGGCCAAGAAGTCATTTTATTAAAAAAAAAAAAAAAACACCTGCACCCATATGTTTATCTCAGCACAACTCACAATTGCAAAACTACAGAATCAACCTAATTGCCCACCAACTGATGACTGGATAAAGGAAATGTGGCATACTTGGCCAGGCGTGGGGGCTCGTGCCTGTAATCCTAGCACTTTGGGAGACCGAGGTGGGAGGATCACTTGAGGCTAGGAGTTGAAGACCAGCCTGAGCAGCATGGAAAGACCTCCTTTTTACAAAAGTTTTAAAAATTAGCCTGGTTTGGTGGTGCATACCTATAATCCCAGCTAGTCTGAAAGCTGAGGCAGGAGAATCACTTGAGCCTGGGAATTTGAGGTTGCAGTGAGCTGTGATGACACCACTGTACTCCAACCTAGGCAAAAGAGTGAGACTCTGTCTCAGAAAAATAAAATGTGGTGTATGTATGTGTGTACACACACACACACCATGGATTAGTAGTCATCAAAAATAATGAAATGTCTCTTGCAGCAACTTGGATAGAACAGGAGGCCATTATTCTAAGTGAAATAACCCAGGAACAAAAAACCAAATACCACATGTTCTCACTTTGAAGTGGGAGCTAAGCAGTGGGTATGCATGGTCGTAGAGGGTGACTTAATGGACATAGGAGAGGGTGGGGGGTACGGGCTGAGAAATTACCTGTTGGGTACAGTGTACACTGTTTTGGTGACAGGTATAGACTTATTCACTGTAAAATTCATCCATGTAACAAGAAACCATTTGTATCCTCTTTATCTCTTTAAGTTAAAAATAAATAATTCTTCTAAAAGAATTTGCTGTATAGAAAATGAGAAGAAAGTATTTGCTGTACATCACAAAGGATTAGCATTAAGTGTGAAGAGCTCTATAGAACAATGAGAAAAAGACAAGCCAGTTGAAAAATGGGCAAACCAACAGAAAACATTTGACCAGTAAACAACAAAGAGATGTTCATCCTGACCAGGGAGCCATACAGCAAGACCAGGGGAGGTTTTGTTTCTCCAGTTGGCAGCCAGCCAGTGAGCTGTCTCTGTGGTCTGCTAGGGGAAAGGATAGGGTGACGAAAGTCTTACCCACTGCTTCTTGGAGTATGAATTGGTAGAAACCACAGTGGAAAAAAGTTTGACACAGTTTAGTAAAATTGAAGTTGTACATCCCACGTGACGCAACAGCTCCACGCCTGTGTACATACCTAGAGGAACTCCTGCACACTCACCCCAGGAGGCAGGGCAAGGACCGTGTGCACAGCAGCATCTCTCTGTCCACTGCACTGTATTCATACAGCAACAAAAATGAACACACTGTTGCCTCATGGAAGAATCACAGACATAATGTTGAGCAAAAGAAGCAGTAAGAGAAAATGCATACAGTATGACTCCATTTATACAAGTTCAAAAATCAGCACAACCAAACTGCCATTTAGGATGCATGTGAAGTCATGGAATTATAAAGAACTATAGAAGACTAACATTACAAACACTCGAACAGTGGCTGCCTCCTAGGAGAAGACAAGTTGCCTGCAGTTGACAGTGTTGGATTTCTTGACCTGGAGGGTGCTTACTCAGGCTTTTGCATTCTAGGTACCCATATGTTATGCGTTCTACATGCCTTGTGTGTGTATGACGTAGTCCACAGTTGACAACACAGGTGTGATGGGGAGGCTGGTGTGTCTGGGGCATAGGTGGAGATGACAGGGTATGGGCAGGGGCAAGGCCAGGTGACGTGGGCCTGGGGTCTTGGGGAGCAACAGAGTTTTATGCCCATGCCACAAGAACCTCTTGGAAGCCTGGCTGTGGCTTAGATTAGATTCTTCATTGAATATCATTGAGCAAGGGATATGGTTGATGTTTTTGAGCATGCTAGCTGCTGTGTAGTGAAAGCAATGGGGACAGCCGGGATATGATTGTGAGAATGAAGAAGAGATGGCAGAGGCAGAGGTGGAAGTTTGCAGAAAGTATAGAAGGTAACATCACAGATTCAGGGTTTGACCACCTGTGGCCAGGGAAAGAGAATGTGGATCCTGGGAGATGGTGCAGCCCTTCCTGGTGGGGGCTCAATCTTGACACTGGCTCTCTCCACCTCATGGAGGCTGAGCAGTTGACACACAGTTGGGTGTTCACAGATGTTTGTGGTTGAGTGACTGAGCCACAACTTAAGCAAACACAATTTTACCTAATGGATGGGTGACAATAACCATTTTCAGGTTTCATTCAAATTTCTGCTACCCAAATTAGAGCTGGAATGGTGAAAGCTTCAGAAATTATGCAAAATAAAGGGGTATTTTTTGGCAGGCATTGTTTTTTAGAGACAAGGTCTCCTTCAGCCTCGTCTAGAGTGCAGTGGCACAGTCACAGCTCACTGCAACCTTGAACTCCTGGGCTTAAACGCCCCTCCTGAGTAGCTGGGACTGCTGGTGCATGCCACCACGCCTGGATTTTTTTTTTTTTTTTTTTTTTCCTGTAGAGACAGAGTTTTGCTGTATTTTCCAGGCTGATCTCAAACTCCTGGCCTCAAGTGATCCTCCTGCCTCAGCCTCCCAAAGTGGTAGGATTACAGGCATGAGCCACCACGCCTGGCCAAAGTAAAGGTTTTTGAAAGAAAATGTTTCTTTCGTTTAATACAAAAATCAGGCATTGTTGCCTGGGAAGCAGGGGGCAAAAGTGTAGCCTTTTTCAAAAGCTCTTCAGTGTGCAGTAAGTTTCAGTCACACTTGCTTACAAATTCAGGAATAAGTCAGGCTGAAATCTCAGTGATTACATGTGGACTGAGATCTTACCTTTAAAAAACAGACCATACGCTACAAGCTGCATCTTAGACCCAGTCCTCCACCTGCTTGTGTATAACTGATGACCTAAAAGAATTTTTACATTTAAGAAGTTGGGGGATAGAAAAAATTAGCCAGGCACAGTGGCGCATGCCTGTAGTCCCAGCTACTTGGGAGGCTGAGGCAGAGGGATTGCTTGAGTCCAGAAGTTTAAGGTTGCTGTGAGCTAGGCTGACACCACAGCACTCACTTTAGCCCGGGCAACAGAGCAAGACTGTCTCAAAAAAAAAAAAAAAAAATGTTGGGGAGAAATGAATATTTTGTGACACATGAAAATTATATAAACTTCATGTTTCACTGTGTATAATGTTTTATTGGACCACAGCTGTGATGACGTGTCTTCTGGGGCTGCCCTTGTGAGTTGAACAGGTGCAAGAGCCACCGCAGGGCCTGCAAAGCCTCAGCAGTTACTGTCTGTCCCATCACAGCAGATGTTTGCTGACCCCAGACTTAACGCATGCTTCCAGCCCACACAGCCTTGTGCTTGGTGGCAGGCCTTCCAGTAGCTCCCGGGACAGGCCAGGCTCAGATCTAATTTGCTTCCCCCTTGTGATTCTGTCTTCCCAGTTGTGGCTTCCACAGTCCCAGGCTCAGAGAGGGAGCTGCCAGGTCATACATGACTTGCTAGAACTCTTTCCAGGGTCCCCCTTGGCTGTAAGGGCTGCAGCCAGCCTTCCTTCCTAAGACGGTGGGCAGCATTTTGCCCATGCCTGAGCACTTCTCCTGTTTTCATGGTCAAGTGAAGCCACCGGCCCAGTCTGGGCTTCCCTGTTCTCCCTCTGCCCCACAGGGCACGTGTGCAAGTCCCTACTGCTTGCTTCACCCAGGTGCAGCAGTCCAGCTTAGTGGCAGAATTGCTTCCCCAAGATGATCTGTTGCAGGGACTGCCCTGGAGCTCTGTCTGACCCTTGTGTAGTGGCCCCTGGCCTGAGGCCACATGCCAGTTCCAGCCTCCCCCACCTACGGACCCTGTGTGTCTGCAGAGCTTACCTGCAAAGCCATCCAGCTCTCGCCTGCTTTGCAGTAGGCTGCAATTGTTTACTGCCTGGACAAGGCACCCAACAAAGCAGTGAACCCCAAGCCCTTCCTCCTTGTCCCTGTCGTGGCCACATTAAGACGTTCAGGATGGTGGCCATTGGCAGTGCCCAACCAGGCAGGGTGCAGTTCTGATTCTTTCCATCAGAAACTTCGCTTGGGGAGGGTAGAGGCCTGTATTCCTGGTCCAGTGCCACCCTGCAACACGTACCTGTTGCTTTTTCTTCTTGGAACTTCGGCTAAGTCTGTTCCCTGAAGCATAGGATAGGAAATGATGACACAAAGCACCCGAGAAGCATGGGACTGTTGACCTAAAGAAAGAAACTGAGGCACAATCAATATAGAGAGTTTATTTGTGCCAAGGTTGAGGCCTAGAGCCCAGGACATACTGGAGAACAATGCCTTGGAGAACAATGGAGAGGTTCAGGTCTCTAAAGAAAAAAGAACAGAAGAGGGGTGACTACGAAGGTTGTTTGTCAGGAATTTCCATTAGTTCACCTAAGTCACATTGACTGGTGATGGCCCTATGTTGTTGAGCTACACAGGCTGTGAGTTAGTGTCCAGCATGTGGCAGCCTTAGATCACTGTGTAGTCTGGAATCCACAGAGTAGGCAGCTTCTAAATGATGCCCTAGCTCAAAGTGGGAGGAGGATGTGGGGCTGTCAACATGTCTGTGCCTCTCTGGGCCAGGTCATTTAAAGGGCTCGCATTCTTCAGATTAAAAGTTTCTTTTCTCGAGACTGCATCCCACCTTCCCTTCCTTCCTCCCAAGGCCACTTTCCTTTCCTCCAGTGCAGCCTGTGGTGGGGCCCATTGACCCTGATCACCCTCACTAACCACCCCCGTGAGTTCCTAGCAACAGTAGGAGGATAGGAGGCTTTGTCAAGCCCCGGCGTGGGTGTGGCCTATGTCCTTTGGTGACTGTTTGGCTTTTTGTCTTCACAGGTTCTGCTTGGATTCTGCTAGACAGACCCGGCAAAGACTGTCCATCAACTGGTCCAATTTTAGCTTGAAAAAGGCCACCTTTGCTGCCCACTGAATGAGGCCTGCCTGGAGAGGGACGTGCGGGAGGCGGGCTAGGCTGCGCCACCCCCAGAACCGAGCCCATTGCTGGCCCCCCAGAGCCAGAGCTCGCCCAGGACTGTTGGGGGTGGGCACCGCTGCCTGAGACCCCAGACCAAGAACTTGCTGCTCTGCCCACGCTGTTAGCTCGTGTGCGTGTAGTCTGTGCGTGAGACCCCTTCGATTGTAGCTCTGTGCTGTCGGACTGGAACAGTAGTTCGCGCCAAGTCCTCCCACCACTGCGGCTTCGGAGGCCTGGGCTGTGGCCACATACGAGTTCGCATCATCCACGTGGCTCCGTCGCCTCTGCATCGCGCCCTGTCCTGTCATCTGTCCCCACCGGGTGTTGGCCATCACTCAACTCTCGTGTGCCCCTGCGTCCACCCGAGGCGGGCTGGGCGGGGCAGGCTTCCTTCGTTCTCCTCCACAATCTGCTGTTCAGAGTGTACACGTTGCGCTGTCTGTGTTTGATCCCCCTGACTTGTAGCCAGCTTGTGTAAGATCCCTTGCAGACAAGAAAGTTAAAAAACAAGAAACCCACCCAGTGCTCACACCATCAAGTCCGTTATAGAGTGTACGACTGTATTAACACGGAGGCCTGCCTGGCTACTTTTTTAACATATTGTTAAGTAATATTAAAATCATGTCTTTCTTTTTGAAAGATGGAATACATTAGTACAGCAGGAGACCTCGGCTGGTTCTTTCTGCTGCGGGTGAGGGGGGTGTGGTGGGAAGGGACAAGCAGGTGATGTGCTCCCATTGGGGAGCCAGGGCAACCACCCCTAAAAGCTGTTCCTGGTGCCCCTGCTTCCTCTGTGCCAGCAGGTCTATGCACCAAGGCAGAGCAGACAGCAGCCAACCCGACTGTCAGAGGGTCTGTGTGTGCAGTGGCGAGTGCTGAGCAGCAGCAGAGCAGGTGGAGTGGGGACATTACAGTTCCCAACGGGGTGCCCGGTGTATACCCTGGGGACAGGGACATTTGATGAGGACCTATGGGCTTGAAGGACGCATAAACCCAAGGAGGCAGGAGGGATGGGGGCACATATGGCCTTGGTAGGCAGGAGCCCTTCCACATTGAGAGGCGTGTGACCTATAATAATCATTGCACTCCAGCCTGGGTGCCAGAACAAGACCCTAGGAGGAAAAAAAAGTTGCTCACCTGGGGCCCTGGCTCACCTGTAATCCCAGCACTATGGAGGCCAGGAGTTTGAGACCAGCCTGGGCGAAATAGGGAGACCTCATCTCTCGTAACAATATGATGAGCCAGGTGATGACATTTGTGGCAGATGTAAAAAGAATAAATTGTCAATATTAAATTGAGTATACATCAGGAACAAAGTGAATAGTATTTAAAATGAAAAAAGGAATCCCAGCATGGTTCCTTTCTTCCGAGATCTCTTTAAGCAATTTGCAGAAAGCTCCCATGGAGCTGCCTCCTGGTTGCCCTATAGCTGCCACTCACCTCAGAACACTCCGTAGCTCCCACTGCTCCCAACCTCATAGTTAACATGCCTCTGTGCACTCGGTAAAGATGTCTCCGCCCTGAGTGCAGGTGAAGAGGGAAGGGCCGGCTGGCCTTTTAGCTGGGCAGAGGGTGGGCAGGCCCAGCTTCTGGGAATATTCCAACAGTGAAACCACAGGATTTCCTGAAGGATGGGATGCAGATGGGAGGAGAGAGGGGAAGGATGGCTCTGTGCACCCTGGAAGTGGAGAGATTGAATCTGGGGCTCCCATGAGACACCCAGCTGAGATGGCTGGGACTTGGATTACAGTTCACAGACAAAGGCCTTGCATGTGCAAGCTGCGTGAGGGCCATGCGGGAGTGAGTGGACGGCATAGGGATCCGACCCTGGAAGTGGGCTGTCAGGCTGGAGGAGGCCTGGGACGGAGTGGCTGGCGAGGCGGGGCTGCTGCAGTCTAGGAAGGTGGAGCAGCAGATCCTGGCCACTCTGGAGACTGCACCAGAGAACAGGAAATGGGTCAGCAGTCAGAGGAGGTGCAGGATTAGGAGTTTTCCTTGTTTTGTTTTTTCCAGGTAGGAGGAAGAACAGCACATCCCTTTGTTCGTGGGATGACAGCAAAGAGAGAGACAGGCTGGCCCATGACCACTGCGGGAGCATTGTCCTCGAGAGGGGCAGAGACCTGATGCAGTGGCCTGAGACTCCACCTGCAGTGGGGGCTGGGCCTGTCCTCCCTGTGGGTGGTCTCGACGCTATGCTGGGTCCAACCTCTGGGCCTCAACTTCCTCACCTGTCCAGGCGAGCCAAACTGGTGCTGAGAAGAGCTGCAGGCCCTCCCAGCTGGGTCTGTCAGGGCCACGAGTGGTGGTAGGGAACTCCGGGTACCCTGGCACTGTGCTCCATGCTGGGGCCCAGAGCCTGGAGACACCTCAGACACCCGCTCTGCAGGGTTACCTTGGGTCCTCCACAGCCCTGCTCTGCCCTGCAGCCTGCACACTTTGGCCCCACAGACTCCTAGCCTTTACTGTTCCTCGTACAGGAAATCTCCCATGTTTCCCTGGAAACCACCCAGCATTCGAGACACAACCCAAAAGTTTCTTCAGTCTTTCCTCAATGGGACACCACTTTACAGTTTCTGGTCCTCAGGAGCAAAGAGGAAATAGTGGTGGAGTGGGGAGGGGCTCCTGAAGTCAACCCCTTCCACATCCTGGTGAGCCTGGTCACTTGTTACTGTACCCCACCCACCCCACTTACAGGTGGGGCATGAGGCCCAGGTGCCTGTGGACACCCAGCTCCAGCGCCCCTGACTCCACTGGAGCCCCGGCCTGGGAAGGTCACCCCGTGGAGCCCCTCTGGTTTCCGTTGAGATCACTCCCCTTGTGAGGTGCAGTGGGAAGCCCTGGGGACTCTCAAGCATTAACTCAGGAGGTCACATTTGAATATTCCCCTCCATGTGGCAGTACAGACTGAGGATCCCCCTATCCCAAATGCTTGGGACCAAAAGTGTTTCAGATTTTGAATTTGTTTGGATTTGGGAATATTTGCATTACACTTACCAGTTGAGCACTATGTTGGCACTTAAATTTTGGATTTTGGAGCATTTCATATTTTTGGATTGGGGACTCTCAGCCTGTGATAGTCATGAAATAACAATGGCTGGAAAGGACAAAGGAATAGTGGAGCTTTAGTGAGCTTTGTTACATACTCATGCCGTAAAAACTAAAAAGGAGTATCATGGTACCAGAAAAGAAGAAGAAAGGATTAATGCTTTTTCGTTGCGTGTGTGTGTGTGTATAATTTTTACAGATGGGATCTCACTATGTTGCCCAGGCTGGTTTTGAACTTCTAGCCTCAAGTGATCTTCCCACCTCAGCCCCCCAAGTAGCTGGGACTACAGGTGTGTGCCACCACATCTGAATCATTAATATATTTTTAAAAGAAAAAAACCTTACACTACTTTCACATTGTTTCACTGTTTTAAACACAAAATCTCTAAGTCATCACACAGAATGACAGGATTGAAATAACTTGAGTTCTGGCTTATCTTTACAATCACAGATTATCACTGTGTGGCTTGAAACTACTGTTAAAATGCAAGAATAAGCCTGGTTGCAGTGGCTCACACCTCTACTCCCAGCGCTTTGGCAGGCTGATGCGGGAGGATCCCTTGGTGCCAGGAGTTTGAAACCAGCCTAAGCAACACAGCAAGACCCCATCTCTACAAAAAATTTTTAAATTAGCTGGGTGTGGTGGCATGTGCCTATAGTCCCAACTACTCAGAAGCTGAGGCTGGAGAATCGCTTGAGCCCAGGAGTTCAAGGCTACAGGGAGCTATCACACCACTGCACTCCTCTCTGAGCAATACAGCCAGACCCTGCCTCTTAAAAAAAAAAAACAAGAATAAGAATAAGCAGTACTTTGAGGGTGTGAGACACACACTACACAAAACAAGTTCAAGCAATTGTGGACTGTTAAGAACTTTCAAAACAGGTTGTCTGCATGTGTCAGGAGCTATCTGTGTAACCGGTACCCTCCGAATTGCTTTCCATGGAAAATACAGTATTGGTTAAAGGATGAGTAGTAATAAACATGCCATGTTGGATGGGAGGCTTACACATGCATTAGTAAATTGAACAGTGGCCACCCACAAGGGATTCACTTCTATAGAAACTGTTCTCTTGACATACACAATTATAAAATGGAGGAAATCTTTTAAAAAGTGTTTTCAGATATTGGAATCCAGGCAGCACTTGGTAGTGATCCCTGAGAGAAGGAAAGGAAACAAAGTGAGCCCTTGAGTGCCCCAGCTTTCTGCCTGGGAGCAGTTTGCAGGCCACAGAACCAAGAGGGGAAACCCACATGGAGCACAGCAGGCCTGCTGAGTAGAGGAAACAGAGACTGGCGTTCAAGGAGGCCACAGTTGCTGGGATTTGTGGCCAGATTTCCAGACAAGAGGGGGTGGTACATAGCACTCCAGAGATGAGAGCTTCAGAGAGTCCTCGCAGCTCTCTAGCTGAATGCTGATCTGTGCATATGTCACATAAATCCATAAATCCAGGGAACAAATCATCAGAAAGCAATAGGGCTGAAATAGTTTTATCTCCAGTGGTCAGGGTGAGAAGACATTATATTACACAGGGCATTGGGATGGTCCTCAGAAAGGTATCACCTTAGCAGTGGGGTTAAACTAGCAGTAGAATAAAAGCTAAAGCTAAAAGCTTGCCTCACAAAGATCAAACTGATCCTAAGTGACTTAGCTACCTGCAAGAACATGTTGCCTCCCCAACATTCTTTAAAGGAATACAAAAATGTCCTGTACTCAACAAAGTAAAATTCATGATGTTGGCATCCAGTCAAAAATGACCAGACTATGCAAAAAAAGGAGGAAAATATAAACCATAATCAGGAGAAATGTCAATCAATAGAAACAGACCCCCAAAATGAGATGATGGACTCACAGGCAAGAACCTTAAAATGGCTACTATAAATCGTATAAATATGCTCAACGATATAAAGGAAAACATGAACAAGATAAAGGAAGAAATGGAAGATGCAAAAAAGACCTAAATGAAGCTTATTTAAAAACAAATACAATATCTGCAATGAAAAATGCTCTGGATAGAATTAGCAGCACATTAGAAATTTCAGAAGAAATTATCAGTGAACTTGACATATGAATAGAAACTGTAAAAATTGAAACACTGAGAGAAAAGAGACTGAATAAAAATTACTTTGGGGGCAATATCGCTTAGTCTAATGTAGGTGTAACTGGAGTACTAGAAAAGGAAGGAGACAAAGCATTCATAGGAAGTGGGAGCCAAATGTTCTAAATTTGATGGAAACGAAACCAGAATCTCAGCAAATCTTAGTGTGGAAAAAATAAAACCACACTAAGGCACATCATAACTCACACTGTTGAAAAACAATTATTAAGATAAACTCTTCCAGCCTGAGCAAGAGCGAGACCCCATCTCTACTAAAAATAGAAAGAAATTAATTGGCCAACTAAAAATATATAGAAAAAATTAGCTGGGCATGGTGGCACATGCCTGTAGTCCCAGCTACTCA